>JAQBSW010009559.1:0-28184 GCA_029291075.1 Eudiplozoon nipponicum
ACAAAATTTGTTAATATTATACGAACTCTCTACACAAATACTTCTGGTCGCGTTAAGGTCTACAACGAATTAACGCATAACTTTACAACCAGCAGTGGTGTTCGTCAAGGTTGTCCACTTTCCCCATTTTTGTTTAATTTTGTAATCGATGCTATTATGAACAACACTCTCTCACACATTCAGGACGCTGGAGTTGAAGTTCTCCCGGGAGATAAACTAGTCGATCTTGACTATGCGGACGATATCGTACTATTATTCGACAATCAACATGCTGCCCAGACCACCTTAAATAGATTAGCAGGCGTTGTTCCGTCTTTCGGTATGAAATTCGCACCCTCTAAATGTAAGATACTGTTACAAGATCACCCACCACTCACTCCAACGTTGCGACTGCAGAATGAAGATCTTGACATAGTCGACAGGTTTACATATCTTAGGAGCTCTATCAATAACGTAGGCAATATGTCCGACGAGGTGAGAATACGGATCGCGAAAGCTAGAGTAGCTTTTTCGAACCTTCGTCATTTATGGAGAAACGCCAATATTTCACTTTGCCTTAAAGGTCGTGTTTACAATGCATCTAGTACGCGCAGTCTTACTATACGCTAGTGAAACTTGGCCTCTTAGAGTTGATGATCTGAGACGCTTACGGGCATTCGATCATCGTTGTTTGAGAAGTATAGCAAATGTTGGTTACCAACAACGAATAAATAACGTTGGATCTGACAATAAGTGCTCGTCGTTAGAAAAACAAATAAAGCTCCATCAACTTCGTTGGCTCGGTCACATTTTGCATATGCCCTCATTTCGATTGCCCAGTAGAGCTCTCTTCTCTCATCCAGCACCAAATTGGCGTAAGAAACAAGGTGGGCAGATTTTGACATAGCAGAAACAATTAAAGTCAGTTACATCCAAATTGGGTAGTATAGGACCCACTCGTCTGCCGGGATGGGGTCCTCGTGCGCATCACAGTTCTTGGTTAGAAACCCTTAGCGATATAGCATCGAATCGAGCTCAGTGGCGATCTTGTTGCAGATGTCTAGTAGAATCATCTTCGTAACTTTCTTTTCTTAGTAGGACAAAGTTAGCTGCGAGGTTCGGTTTGTTTATGACGTGATACGGTGAAATCCGCAAGGAAGCTGTGTTGCTGATGTCGCCTTGCCCGAATGCTAACTTAGCCATAATGGTGTTGTGGAGAGGTTTAGTTTGCCTCATTTCTGTGAGTTATCCTGATAAATTTACTCATAGTAGCAAGGTATTCCTTCTCTCTCTACCCCTCTCTCTCTCGTAAATCTCAATAATAATTTGTCTAAATTCACTTATATACTTTTTTCACTCCTTATGGTTATATGGCAGTGAAACATTAGTCACTTGACATTTGTGTGGCTGGACATGATGGTGACGACATCATCCTCTTATTCCTATCACCATTGTCCTTAGCACTCACTTGATAACATAAAAAGTTCAGTAATCACGCAAAAATCAAGCAAAAAAGAGTACAGCGCACAATATACACTTTGATACAAGCGCGTAACACGTGCGAGTAAGTGAGAGATTCTCTCAGGGATGCTCCGGAAATACGGCTCGTATCTTGAACGAAAATATGGCCCGAGCTCCGGCTCGTATCTCAAGAAGTCGTATGTTAGGCTGCTCGTATCTCGAGGCACCAATGTATTTCACTTTAAATCTCTAACAGTCTGCTGTACTAGCTCAGGAATTCGAAACGCAGTGCTACATAGAATAATTAGAATGGTTTTGAAACAGCGTACAGTTGCATGGCGTGATTTGTGTATGAATTATGAAGATACAAATAGTCAATCTCTTAACTCAACCACATTGCGTACAGCGTTAATTGCTAGTAACCGTGTGCCCATTCGATTGTGTTACTAAATAAATAACGATACTCCTTTTAATTATGTGGCACTGACTTGATATCTCACGAGTGACCATGAAAATGTTGCTCTGGATGGCCTTGCGCTAACGTAAAACCTCAAATTAGAGGCCAGTTATTGCCCGTTAATCGTCTTTGTTCCGCCTGCATCCATAGCAAAATGTCATGCTTACATTAGATGTAAAAATAATTAGGAGCAAGGAGAATGACGATTATACCCTTTTTATACTGGAACAGTTTGTACGACAAAATGACACGCTGGACTTTCTGCTGTTTTTGCTGGTTTTCGTGTTCTGCTTAGGCCTAAAAATAGTTTATCCATTGGCTCTTGGAGTGTGAACTTTTGTCTCGATAACTAGTCAGTTGTTTATGACTGCCGAACTGGAGAATTGCGGTAACTAGTGCTTGTCTCCAGGAGATCAGAACTGCTTTGAGCATTACACGATGTTTTAGTTTGGCCTAGCTTACCATCGAATGCGAGTGACCCAGCCAGGTATAGTGTATGATTTCTACTATTCGCTTTTGAAGTGATAGTTTTACTTGATTGGAGAGCTTGAATATCTTGTTTAGCTTATGCTAGGCTCCACTTAGGCAATCCGGTAAATGTGTACGCGCCAATCTCAGCTATTCTGCTAATAAAAAGCGAGTTCGAAACGCTACCAGATCTGACGATCCGGTATCTTTCTGATTGCTGGTGATTTCAACACATTTTGTTCTGCACGCCACTGAGTCAACTTCGGTGATTGGCTGGAACCACGGAAGAGGTAGGCGAGTAATCTTTTGGCCACATACCATTATTTGCGATATAGGTGCCTTGATTACAGTGTAACGTTTCTTCACTAAACATGCGAATTCAATGGGCCAAACTATGTGGAAATATTAAACTTGGCAGAGTTCAATGGAGAAGACTTGATTCCACCATGCGAGAGATCGGTTTTACGTTTGTTATGGCATTGCTGCTGATTATAATCTAATCACGCTGTCTGAGTTTCAAAGTGAAACCGACCTGCTTGGCTTCTATCGGCATTTCCAGACTTATTAGCATTTGTCCAACTACGTTTTTGTTAATATGCAACACACTAATTTAGTTAAGCATCCAATCGAGTTCTTTCCTAATTTTTATTGCTGGGACTATTAGCTAATGCCCCAACACATTTCTGAAATGATGCATTCGCCTGGTTGTGTCTAGACCACTGTCAACGTAGTATTAGCATACATTACTTAGGAGCTAACTAATGCGAATTTTGTTGGCTGGTGCACTGTTTGGGAAAGGAATATTTATGTGCACGAAATGGTACTTAGGCTCCTCAGTTGAATGGTAGTAATCGGAGACGAGGCACTTGTAAAATATTTTAGCTGGGCAGCTTTATTCGTAATATGATTCACTCATCGTGGCGCGCAGTACTTTTAATAGTCATTAGATGTGTATGTGAGTGAGTCTGCTTTTATCTATTGTAAAATGGGACCAAGGACAAAGACGCAGTCAAGAATTACGTATTGATGTACGTGCTTCTTAAGCACAATGAGCGAAAGACTTAGATTTCTGATTATGCGTGTTTAATAGAACCTAACAAAATTGATTAGCTTCTTGAATTTCATTATGAAGTTTTTGCCTATTAGTTTTGTGAAACTATTGAAATTTAAGTATAGTAATAAAGATGATTTTTGATAGTTGTCTTCAGCATTAAAGATATTAAATAATATACTTTACTGATTTGAAATATTTTCTGCAGTGTAAGCACAAAAATAAGCACATTCGAACAAGGATATTAAAATTAAATTTCAATACTCGCTTATTAATTTATATTAGTCTATATGATTTTGTACATTTTCTAAAATGATTATTATTTTTATTTTATGTTTCAGTGAAATGGCATCGGAATTGGAATCATATATGGGACGTATCCTTTTATGCTTTGAACATGAATGTTTTTGCTTCAAATTATTTACTGTCTACACATTCCTAGAGTGCTCTTTGTATCACACATCTGCCATAATTAATACTTATGAATACTTTTATATAACCACATGTCAAATTTTGTTGGGTGTCTTAAAATTAAGAAATGTTGAATATTTTTTGCCCCTAGTTTTAAACCTTTGTTTTTTAATCTCTGTCATTTAAAGATATATTACAGACGGTTAGTGGTAATTATTAATTATATCAAGTTTACGGGTTTCAACGTAACACCAATTCCATATTTATGGAGTAAGCACTACCGTCATTTAAACGCTGTCGGGCGTTTGACTTTGCTTCATCCTCTTTGTGATACCGATATATAACAAGTGTCAGGTTGAAACTGGAATGTGTATTTATAAAGGCTTTGAAATATGAACTGCGCTTCATTCATAGTAGCCGATTAGGCACTAAACGTTTAGCTGACGTTAGTTTTCGAGGAGTAACATATGGAAAAATAGACTAACCAAGTTACATTAGTATATAACTGAAAATTGTGTAGTGTAGTGTGCGGCAGGATGGCTCAGTGGTTAGAGCACCAGATTCCGAAGCAGACGTGCCCAGGTTCGAGTCCTGTCCGAGGCAAATTCTGGCCAGTACATAATGAGTTCACAATAAGGATACTGGATGAATTGCCTTTTCTACACTATACAATTATTAGTTTGTACTGACATATGTAAGAAATTAATGGGTCAGGTGTTTATATCAAGACCGCAACCTTGATTATAATAATATGGAATTGGTTTTTGTATCGGGTTTTTGAACTTGACATAATCAAAACCAATTACAACTCGTGTTATTTTAAAATATTTATATTTTAATATGGCGGAAGTGTGGCGAATTTGAAAAAAATCATCTAGGTAATTACGTAGAAATAGTACTATTGATTTTCCATTGGTGAAAAGTTTGTTTAGGAGCTAAACGTCCGCTTTTCGTAACTTATTGACGAATTGCGCTTTAATATTCCTGCATCGGATTGAAGTTGTGCTTGATTGATAGCCACGCAAGTTGAAAACGTGTTTTAACTTGTATACATGGAGGTTGCCGACGAATTTTTGGACGTAAAATATAGGCTTAGAGTCAATTTTATGCTTGCCAATTTTTATTGAATAAGTTACAGTCATTGTTATTTGTATGAGCAGGAAAGATATGATAACTTCTTCGTGAGCATTATATTTTCGTTTGCCAATTGCATTTTTCGGAATGTGTGCTAGAGAATTCAACCGCTATTATTGTTAATGTTCAAACAATCCATTTATCCTTTGTTAGTTTCAAAGTTACGCTTTTTATACTGTTGATTGCCGTTTTTTTAAATTTAATTAAAGTGCACACGAAGTAACTGTACTTTTGATACTGGTAGCTGTTTTGTTAGGCAGAAATAACCTGTAACCATTCACGTATTTTACTTGGTTCATACAGAAATAAGTTAATCAATTTTAAACTTTTTCGTAAAACGTTCTATTATTAACGAGTTTTAGAGAAAAAAGAATCAAATCTGTTCCTAATGCTACATCTTCAATAATTGAAAAGATTTCTCGCCTTCCATTGCAGTGTAAACTGCAATCTATTTTTGCTAGATACCTAGATGTCCAACACAATCTATTTTAGGGAACTCTGTATTGGAAAATTATATTCTCGTTTGTTTATAAATTGCAATTTATGTTAGATTTTCTTAACAATATGCTATTAACAAATACCGTTGTCCTTATTTATTACTACCTTTTCACAATACCGAACTTTTCTGTGCGATTTTAGCTTGGTTTCATTTGTTGGTATATTTCTTTATCTGTTTTGTCATTCTGATTTCACCACAATTTACTGTTAATATTTCTGCGAATTTATCTAGTCAACTGTAATTCTTTTGTGTATTCCTTTATGAGTTATTGTGGATATTTACACGTTCTTTTTTAAATATTTTACAATTTTTCTTTTAACTTTCGTAGTCCAAATTAATATCTTGTTCGATCCCTTCAATTTGGAAGTTTTTCTACTATAAAATTGGATGCCCAGCTGTATTTGCTTCTTTTAAATCTACTGTGAGTTGACTTTGTAGGATCAGCTGTCTGTACATCTATCTTTAGTGATTTTTGTATCTACATACATTAGTTAATTTAACATTTGTTTACTCTGTGGTTTCCTATTGATCGGCTTTCTATCACAATTTTTTATCCTTCTGACTATCCATTTAAAACTTTTGAAGCTTTTTTAAAAAGTCTTTATCATTTTAAAATTCGCTGCAATGTCCATTTCCTGCTTACCGTTCTTTTTAATCCCTACCGTCGTAGATAATTCGTGACCTTCCTATTGTTCGTTCATTTTGTGTGTCTTCAATTTCTATGTATACGTTTTGAAATAAAATTCATTTTTATGCCCTGCGTGCGACAATGAAAAATAGGCACTGTGAATATCATCACGTTGGATGGCAGATCGATTGTGGTAGGTTCATATTTTTCGTTATGTTCTCTTCTTAGTATAATCAGCAGTCATGCAGTATTTTAATCAGTGAATGCTTACTTTATTAGATTAAATTGATATTAAAATCGTACATGGGCTAACGGGGCTATGGCGATGGTGTCACCAGGGCGTGGTGGATTTCCGACCGGCAATCGGATCTCCTATAAAATACCACATGAGCCCGACGACGGCACCATGACTCGGCGTGTGTTCCCCGCCACAAAAGGGTTCAACAGCCACAGGATTACATAGACTCCTGGACAGTACCCTGTACTTCCGAATGGCGAATGAGCTCTCAACAGCCAACGGCAACCATGCAACTTACTGCTGCCTTGCAGACTACGCTTGGATGTGCAAAGGCTAGAGGTGCGTCCTCGATCAAAAAGCCGAGTTGTGAGGGGACACCACTTGTACCAAATTCCCAAGAAGCTCCATGAAATCAATGGAGCCGGCTTATCTTCCAAAAGGAGTCAGCCGCAGTAAAGTAAAGTGAGTAAGTATATTAAAATTGGCCGAGTTCGCGTGGGAAACGATTGTTTGATCCGGTAGACTTGAGTTGGAGAAAAATTTGGCAAAGTTTGTCTTAAAAAATATTTGTGCGAAACTGTTCTTTTTGTAACAACTGATTGTGTTTCCGCACGATAAAATACTGCACACATCGTCCAAGTGTCCTTTGAATAGGGGTATTTGAGATCAGATATTCAGCAGTCAGCCGCTAATTGGCTTCAGCACCAAATATGATGAAGTTTTTGCTTTGAGTCGTTCTTTAGGAAGATGATGATTTACGCTACACCGTCATGAGACGCACACGATGTCGAAGTGTTGGTCTGTAAATTTTTCGGGAAATTTCGCGTGTGCGCATATAATAATGTCCATTTATTATTATTTAAAAATATTTTATTTTAGGATAGGAAATTAAATTAAATTATCGATATTATGCTTATTGTTGATCACAGTATTTAGCGACGACTTAATATTTATTTCAATCTTTCAGTTTTTTTCATTATGGGTTTTTATTTGATTAAGTAAATGAGAGCTAATGTGATTAAACAAAAGTTGGTTGCGCTGGCGGTGATAGCAGTTACTTTAATGAAATTTTCGAACTTGACATAAACTCCTGACCCATTATGTGCAGAAATTTGTTAGTATAAACTAAGAACTGTATAGTGGGGAAAGTGAAATTCATCCAATAGACCGGTTTCGTATTTATTGGGAACTCATCAAGTACTCACAGGAATTAGCCGCGGTCAGGGCTCAAACCTAGGCACGTCTGTTTCTTAATCTGGTAATCTAACCATAGTCATCCTGGATAAACTTCTTGTTTCACACTATAAAATACTTAGTTTATACGGACAAATGTATGTACATAATGGACCACGTGGATATATCAATATCGCAACCATGATTAATGTAACTACTCTGTTTTTCAGTTTCACCTGTATTTATTTGCAGCAATCGCGCAAATGCTTGTTAATATTCGTGTACTAATTTGTGAGTTCGTATCAGTATGTGTCTTTGTTCAGGTCTTGTATAGATCATTCCTACTTTTTAACAAAGTGATGTTTGAGATCTTGTTTTTTCATGTCTGCTTACTTGTATATTCTAACTTTATTGCAAAATGATGTTTGAGATCTGGCTTTTCTTGCATTGATGTTTTGAATTTTTAACTGGCTTTCAGTGTGCTGTCTTATATGTTTGCGTATGTTATCTCCTTATGTTGTTTTTCATGTCGCGTTGTTCGTTTATTTATTTTGTCTTTCTGATAGCAACACAGGATGCGCAAATTGCTCTTTTAATTGCTAATCTTATTGTGCATTTTGTGTCACTGTTAATTATAATAGTGAAACAAGGGCACACATCCAATTTGACAATTTCCTCAGTTCCCCAAAATTCTAAGGCGGTAAAATTAATATACATGTACGAAGCCTTTTAGATTAAACAAAAAAACGACCAAAATTCAGTTCCAACGGGCCAAGACTCACAAAATCTAACGACTACATTCTTGTATACCGACGAATC
Organism: Eudiplozoon nipponicum; assembly: GCA_029291075.1. Classification (NCBI taxonomy): domain Eukaryota; kingdom Metazoa; phylum Platyhelminthes; class Monogenea; order Mazocraeidea; family Diplozoidae; genus Eudiplozoon; species Eudiplozoon nipponicum. Next base: position 8,319 of record JAQBSW010009559.1, read on the forward strand.
CTGCCCTTTATTGAACCAGCATCAACAAAAATTCAAGCGGACTGGCAACAAACTACAGTAAAACACAGGTGCGCAAGCGGCTTATCTATTATTATTATTATTATTATTATTATTATTATTATTATTATTATTATTATTATTATTATTGTGTGTAATAGCTCTTATATTTGCACACCGTGCTTTGTTACCAGGGTAACAATATAATCCCTGAATATTGCGAAACGAAAGAAATCATCGTAAGAAAAAGCATTCATATAAACAGTAGTCAACTACGCCTAAACCTGGTCAAAATGGTCCTGTTGTACAATAAAGATAGTTGTTACTCGTCCAAAGATACGCAGAAGACACCAACATAATCACAAATGATCACGAAATTGACAACAAACAATCGAACGTCTGTAGCAAATAAATATGAGTAAAACTGAAAATCTGTCTAGTTCTGATTCGCTTAATCAAACGAAAACCAAGAATAAAATTAATTGAAAGATTGTAATCTGTGTTTTTTTCAGAATTGTGGATGATAGAAAACTGGCTGATTTTGGTAAATTTTTTGACTTTTCAAAGACAATACTAATTTAATCGTAGCTAATCGCATAGTAAATCTATCATAATTTAATCTGAAGAGGAATCAAGTTGAACTACTTAATCGTGGTGTAAACATATCTATTCCAAATGAAATATAAATTAGAAATTGGGCCTTTACAAAGGTAGTCAATGTGGCGCAACTGCTTTCAGATTAGAATGAGGTGAAGTTGGAATATGACAGTGCCTCACAGGTTTCAACAAACGAAGCGGATAAATTTAAGCCAAAGTATGAAATTTCAAATCTCCGAAATTGCTTAATATCGAATAATGTTATATGTCTAAAAGCCGTTAAAGTAGGAGCCACAGTTCCAATGAGTCAATGCGATTATTTTAATAAAATTTAAGAATAGGTAAGTTATGCGGAAGCAAACAATAAAATAACAAAAGGCCCAACTGATGGGCTGCAAGAGAAAGTAACATTATATAAAAATATGAATGCTAATGATGAATTGGATTTGGCACATGGTAATAACTCAATAAAGACAAAGCAGATCTACTGGATGAATCGCCCTTTATATATAATACAATGATAAGGTTATACTGACAAATGTGTGTACATCAGGTGACAGGTATTTGTATCAGGATCACAGTCTTGATTTAAAATTACCATCAACGATTTGTCAATTTGAGATTTCTCATGACTTGGCGTATCCATTTTTATTGAGATTTCAAGACGTATTGTCTTTTTTACAACTACCTTCTGTTGTGCAAACGATTCGCGATCCAATCTATTATTCACGTAACAATCAAATCAATGTGTCTTCAAGTTACGAATATTGCCCGTGAGCTTGTGTTACTATAAAATATCTATGTCCATACTTCGTTGTATTTAAAACTTCAATTGTTGAGCTCATGAACTAAATCGTGAGGAAAATTTATAAATCGATTTATTTTATTCGGCTGCGTTTCGACGTTCCCTTCTTGTCGCCGATTGTGTTACCGGAGGCATTGTCTTTGGAAATCGCTTCTTTGGTTTGTTTCCTATGTTAATACAGCTTTTCTGCGAATGACAAGAACAGCAGAATTGTTAAACTATTGCTTTTATTAAAAGAAAATTATTCTCGATTTTGACATTCATGCGCTGCAAATTTTTTTCGGTCGGCTCCTGGAGAAAATATCAATGCTAGTCCTGCGAGGATTTAGTGACGTATTGACTACAGCGGTGCGGCATTGTTAATTATACGTTATATGTTTAGGTTCTTCAGGAAGCCATTGCGCAAGAGATCCCGATGTTAGTTTTTGTATGTTTGTTTTTAAACGCGATTCAATTTTGGCGTAAATTGTGTCAGAATATTCATTATAAATTACTTCACTCACATTTGACAACTTCCTAATCACAAAAACGGAATTGAATTTCAGTATATGTAGAGTTTTATCTACTGAGGCCCTTATTTGATTCAAATGTTTAGTGAGTCAAAAATCAAAATATAAATAGACCTGTTAAATACTGTTTGTTGCGGAGAGCTAATATATATGCAAGTATGTATTAGGTTTTGCGAACCTAGTAACAAATTAGTTCAGTTGTGACCTGAAGGATAAACCAAAGGCAGCATGAACGGAAAGTATAATCTCATGCACATTCATTTCATGCTTACTGGCGACTCATCAGTAGGAGCCGGTATTACGCCCTTTAACCACTGTATATTTGGTAGAAGAATGTGGAATAGATTTACTTTTTGTATACACGTGCTTAAATTTCTTTTATTAAATATGTAGTTTATTCATTTTCTACAAATTAATGCATAGGGTAACAATATGTTGATGGAAGTTTGTTAGGTCGCGCTTTTGACTGGTGTATCCGGAAAAAAGTGTTCAAAATATTATACGGTGAACATTCTTTGTCTAAAATCTTAACATCTGTATTCTTTAAACCGTTTACCGCGGTTTTGACAGAAGTTTATCTCGGATTTACCAACTAGCTGTGCCACAATGTTGTTTTATTCAAAATAAAATTAAAATGTTCAAAAAAGTATTTGTCTCATTTTAAATTCTACATTCTTATTTATCTGCGCTACTGGCTTTTTCATATTTTGTATTGCCTTCAGGAAATAAAAAATTAATTTTTTAGCAATTTATTTTCAATCGATATTTCTCTCTTCACTCTATCACACTACTACTTGGTATGCATTTATATAAATAAACGAAAATTGGTTGCGCTGAGCTCTGTTCGCGGACAATTCTGGCCAGTACGTGATGAGTTCCCAATAAGGACAAAACAAGTCTATTTGATGATTTGCCTTTTCTTCATTATACAATTCTTAGTTTATACTGACATATGTCAGATGCTTATATCAAGATCGTAACCTTGATTATAGTAATAATATGCATTCGACCTATTGTTGTGACGTAGATCGCTTTTAATTCTAACGGAGATACTTTTAATTTGTTGTTTTATTATATTTAATTTTTTGTTATGGATTGATGACATCATTAAATTAAGTATTGGTATTTGACCATGTGTGTTGATAGGTTTTGTTGCAATAAACTAATCGTGAATACATTATTTTTTCAAGCATTAAGCGTTTTTGCAGGTTTTTAAAATTACATTGATGTTTAGTATTGTAAATTCTAAGACTAAGTAAACATTTATATAACTGAACGAACATTTGTTGCGTGGTCATTGATAACAATTACTTACAGTAGACCGGTTTCGTCCTTATTGGGAACTCATCGCGTACTGTCAAAACTTTGCTGCGGATAGGGCTCGAACTTGGGCTGGTCTGCTTCGAAGTCTATTGCTCGAACAACTGAGCCATTCTAAGATTGGTAATTATTTCGTGTTCGCTAATTTGAATAAGATTATAAAAACCAATTATAAAACTTCGTAGCAGAAAATATTTTAAACTTGTAGCATACGTCTTTTGGATATTTCAACAGGGCACACTCAAAGGCTTCGACAATGTGATCAACGTTATTTTGAAGGATAGCCATGAACGAGTCTTCAGTATGACGGATGGTGTGGAACGAATAACATTGGGCTTATTTATTTTACGCGGGCAAAATGTGTAAGACCATGATTTTATTATTTTTTAAATATTTGTGTAGGAGCTTTCTCATATATATATATATATATATATATATATATATATATATATATATATATATATATCTATTCTTTTGAAATGCGAGCTTTAATAAAATTCATTGTACCCTTCCTGTGTGCAAAAACAAAAAGAAATTTTATCAGATATAAGAAACGTTTCTTTCGCATTGTCTCCTCAAATATCTACTAATGAACATATCTTTATATATAAATTGGAAAGCAAAAACAAGATAGAAATATGTGAACATCACACTCTCTACGTTCACAGTATTTCTATCGTGTTTTGCTTTCCAATTTATATATAAAGATATGTTCATTAGTAGATATTTGAGGAGACTATGCGAAAGAAACGTTTCTTATATCTGATAAAATTTCTTTTTGTTTTTTTGCACACGAAGGTTACAATGTATATATATATATATATATATATATATATATATATATATATATATATATATATATATATATATATATGAAGACCAAAAGCATGATTATGTTTATATATTTGTTGTCAATATAAAGTAATCATTACGTAAGGTTCTATTCGCACCGAGGCAGGTTTACGTCAGATTCTGTTATTATGCCCTCCGCCCCCCGTGCCTTATACTAAACGTAACTTAAAGTCATAGTAACTATTTTTTGATAAGCCTTTCCTTCAAAGAAATCTATTTAGAATTTCTTTAGCCTTGAAGTTCTAACTAGCCACCATCGACCTGTTATTATACAACAGGAAATATGTTACTTTTGTAGACTAATGGCAGGATTTTTACAATATATATGTTCTCGGTATAAATTAGACATTAAATCAGGTAACAAAGGTTATTCATTCTTTTAATCAGTTCCATCCTTAGTGGAAATTCTTCAGGTACTGTCCAGAATTTACTGCGGGAAGGACTCTCACCAAGGAATATTTGTTTCCAGGACAGTACTTGGAGAGTTCCCAATAAGGACGAAAACGTTTTACTTGATTAATTTCCATTGCTCCTACATGCCATGTGTTGTTTATACTTAAGAAAGAATTTAATTAAATTGTTATCGCAGGTTCTGATGTCATGACCGAACACAGCAATCATGACATCAGTTGCTTGTTACTATACACATTCGAATCTCTTCTTGAAATTCAGAGCAGCAATTTAAGAATTTAGGCAACGATTTGTTGATACTGGCATATATATATATATATATATATATATATATATATGAAGACCAAAAGCATGATTATGTTTATATATTTGTTGTCAATATAAAGTAATCATTACGTAAGGTTCTATTCGCACCGAGGCAGGTTTACGTCAGATTCTGTTATTATGCCCTCCGCCCCCCGTGCCTTATACTAAACGTAACTTAAAGTCATAGTAACTATTTTTTGATAAGCCTTTCCTTCAGAGAAATCTATTTAGAATTTCTTTAGCCTTGAAGTTCTAACTAGCCACCATCGACCTGTTATTATACAACAGGAAATATGTTACTTTTGTAGACTAATGGCAGGATTTTTACAATATATATGTTCTCGGTATAAATTAGACATTAAATCAGGTAACAAAGGTTATTCATTCTTTTAATCAGTTCCATCCTTAGTGGAAATTCTTCAGGTACTGTCCAGAATTTACTGCGGGAAGGACTCTCACCAAGGAATATTTGTTTCCAGGACAGTACTTGAAGAGTTCCCAATAAGGACGAAAACGTTTTACTTGATTAATTTCCATTGCTCCTACATGCCATGTGTTGTTTATACTTAAGAAAGAATTTAATTAAATTGTTATCGCAGGTTCTGATGTCATGACCGAACACAGCAATCATGACATCAGTTGCTTGTTACTATACACATTCGAATCTCTTCTTGAAATTCAGAGCAGCAATTTAAGAATTTAGGCAACGATTTGTTGATACTGGCATATATATATATATATATATATATATATATATATATATATATTTTTTTTTTTCTGTGTGGTTCAGCTGTTAAAAACCTGGCCACTGACGCCTTAAAATTTGATGCTGTCTGTCAGCATTGAATGGCAGATTATCGAAAGTAGCATTCGATGATCTGATTCTGGCTATAAAGACGATAAAAGGACGTGCTCACGTGTACGCGGTTCATCGATAAGTAGGAGGAAGGCGACTTGTGGCGCTGCTAGTGCAGAAGACACCAGAATACGCAGTTTTCACTGTTCCTCGTGGACTTCGTAGGTCCAGTGACAATGTTCAGGTATCACTCGCGTATTTCATCTTTTGCGGAGACTAGCCTCCATTGCCTAAAGAGCTCTAAAAATAAATGCATTCGTGAATAGCTGAAACCGCATGAGGAGTATGGATAGTATTATTCGTAATATTGCTCACTTGATTACGCCACACCATACCGTCACTGACAGAAAGCCACTTAAGTTTGCGAAAGTCTGCGTCTAGCGCCAGTCAGGGTTCAGTAAAGTGGCCTTGTTAATACTATCTCTATAGCCCACTTTGTATGTAATTTTGTATCTTAATATAGAGTTGTAAATATAATCAAAGGATTCTGTAGCTATTACATAACTAGTGCAGTCGTTATTTAGGCGAAAGATAATGGAAATAGTAGATGGAAAGTTAAGCGTCGTTTCTAGAGTTGCAAATAATGTTAATTATAGTTAGGATGAAGTATGCATTGCTCTACATTTTGTTTGAGATGGATTTTACACGTCTATCTGTATATGGGCTTATTTGTCTAACTAACACCCAGACTTTTGGTTGCATAAATCTATCAGCTTGTTAGGTTGCGCAGGCATTGTAAGCCAAGCTATACCTGCGCATAGTAGTGTATTACTATTTTGCTTTTAATTCGTTGTCGTTTTTCAGTACATCCTACCATGATTTGAAATGTATCCAGTCAGTGGAGTTGTTTGCATATTTATTTTATCAATACTGTCCATCTGCAAACGTTTTCACGTTTAGTTATGTTGTCGCCTAACCTAATAGATTCCATTAAACGGCGATGTGCCGACCTATTACTTGTAACTATTTTTTCACTGTAAAACATTAATCCGAGTACTTTAATGTTATCTGCTTTAGTTATCACATTTAGTTATACAACTACACACTTGTTTATATAGAGCTTAATGGAGTCTGAATTAATCTTCATATATGTACAATTACGTAAACATTGCATGTTCAAAAAGTCATGAAGTAGATATTGCTCTTTTTGTACTAATTGTTTAAAGCATACAGTAAGCTGCAAGGCAGAAGCTGGCCTTCAATTTCACTCTTAATGTAAGAGTGAAGCTTCCGTAGACTGAGCAGATCCTGTGACCATATGACCCAAAATTAAAGCTTCCAAATAGACACATAAAGAATCAAAGAAGTTTATATGGAGTATGTCTGCGGAAGTCAGAAGATGGCGTTGCTGTTTGCTGTCACCTTTATTATCAGTGGAGCCTGTTCATTTTATTACAGCAAAGAAGGATATCTATCTTGCTAATCGAATGCAACCTTATAATTTGTTTTCAATAGAGGTATGCTTAAGTACCTAATGTGCTGGAAAGAATATTGATTACGCTGTTCGTATCATTTACTAGGGCTCGCCTGTTGTCAGGCCTGGAATTTTCATAGCTCTAAATAATTTTCTTGCTAAGCGAAATTATTTTTAAAACAATGTTATTTCCATATGTATGTGCACAACCTGAACCTGAAAAAATATGATATATTGAAGTTTGTCGAATACATTGTAATTTTAATAATAGAGAAACTGTAGTTTGGCTTAGTATCTATAAGCAGATACAGCTAGATAGCTTTGTTATTTCTGCCTTATACACTCAGGTTAGCCCAATGTGCGTCTGACATTGGTCTATGTTATTATATGTTTCTATCTGTGAAAAAAATTTCCTCGTTATCTAACTGATTCTTTTTACTGCTTTAAACCTATTTCAATTTTCTTTTCAATATATTGGATTTGTAATGTTCTGTTTATGTCCGTGTTTATATGTGCTTTACTATTTGATTTTTAACGGTATTTTTTGAGAAACCTTTACTCATTTATCGAGCGTCTTTGAGGGATATTAACACCACCTACTAGACATGTCGAACGTGTTTACGTTTGGTACTCGGAAAACTTTGTGTGATAGAAATTTCTGGATGTGTAAATTGACGGGCTGTCAGGAAACTAATTACTCTCATCTCTCCTAACTGTAACGTGCTGATAAAAACACGTTTGTTTTCGTTGCAATTACTTATAAAAAATACAGTTCTCATATATTTGAACAATGCTTTTCCTACCAGTGCAAACTACCATTATTGGCACATATTTTAGTTGCTACAGACTTTGCTAGTTTACCGTTTTTGTGCCTCTGGATTTAAAAAAAATTATACTGGTTGTTTCTTTTAGTTTGCCAGTGCTTTTGGCTGGCTCAACTTTATTTTTGTTTTGTCTTTTCTTTTTACTTCAATGTTGTTGCCAATACACGTCAATGGTCGTGTTTTTTTTAGAATTTTTTTGCGATATTGGCTGTCTTAATTAGACGCCATATCACATTCTGATCTAGGAAACGAAGAGTTGGTTTACTGATAAAATTTTCTAGGTTATGTTAATCAATCGATTGCAACTTATCACTCCTATTTATTTTATGTTTAATGAATAGATGGCTTAGTTTCATTTGTCTTCTAAAATTATTAAATTATTTTCGAAATAATAGTTCAGACTAACTTTTGCGCCTATTATTTTAAACATATTTCTACTTCGGTTATGACTGTAGACAGGTAATAGTTTACGTACATCTATAACTCGTTGGACTATACCGATGAAGCTTAACAGTTAGAATTACACCATCAAAACCGGCCAATAAGCAGAGGTATAAACAAGACGGTCTCAATCCTGCATTAGGACTGCGCGTTCTGATGTTCATTTCCATTCCACAAATAAACTTGAAGTTAATTGCCTTTTAGCAGTAAAACATCAGTTTATTTCGCTGGCATAGTTATTTTTTGTGGTAATAGTCGTATTATTATTAACAGCAAAAGTTGTAGTAGTAGTAATAGTTGTTTCAACAGCAGCAGTATTAGCAGTGGTAGTAATGATGAGCGGTAATATTTTATATGAAGATGAACGTCAGACATAATTTAAATGAACATTTGTTGCGCGAGCGAGGATAACAATTACTTTAATCAAGATTCCTTTCTTAATAGAAGAACCTGTCCCATTATGTAAATAAATTTGTCAGTATAAACTAAGAATTGTATAGTATAGAATGGGAAATTAATCCAGTGGACCGGTTTCGTCCTTATCAGGTACTCATGACGTACTGTCAAGAATTTGCCGCGGACTATTAATTTGGAGCAAAATTTACAAGCTGAGACATGGGAGTTGATCGTCTATAGTTTCCAACACCTACTTCGATGAATGCACTTGCTCGGTCTGCTTCAAGTTATTGGCAGCTAAGCGCCAACTGGCATTAATGGTAAATAAAATTCTCAAGCTTATCTTTTTAACATGTTTGCTATTAGATATGACATCACTGTCGAGTTTGATTAAGGAACGTGGTGATTTAAAAAAAACGTAGTTTGTTTGCTGAGCAAAGTCTGAGTTAGCCACTTACATGCTCTAATATACAGACTTGCAGGGTGGCTCCGATTGATTATTTGGAATACCAGGTGTAGCAGACAAGCAGTGTCACGATCAGACAATTTATTTACGATATCCTTCACTTGAGCATTTACAACATCATTAATTCGCAATTAAACAGAACAAATGTCAACGTGGATATAATTACGGACAAGTTCCATGGATGAGGCATATTTTACTTTTATAATTTAAATAGAATCCTCTGGAATCCACTGTCTAGAAGACTTTGATCAACATTTCTAAATGTATTTTATGTTAGCTCAAAATGTTGAAAACATTTAGCTACACTTAGCAATTTCGCGCTTTGCTCCAGACGAGATATAATAATGTATTTTATGGTTATAGATGTGCAATAAAAAACGTTTTATTTTCTTGCTCAACATGAATATCATAAATAAATGGCCATAGTTTATTTTTAAGCCTGATAAAAATTAATTAGATTTCCGTTTCGCATTATATCGGGTTTTAATTAAGGTTGCTGTTATGTTTCCGATGAATTGTGCCATTGTGTGGCAGTGGGAATCTTGTTTGCTGGTCTTCAGCTCTCATTTCATATTTATTTTCAGATTTTGCGACTTACTGTTGGTAGTGATAATATAAATTGGTATTTCAAACTAATTTTTGACAAACGTGTATACGTAATAGGTCACATGTTTATATCAAGATCGCAACATTTTTTAAAAGTAAATGTTATCACCCCAGCGCAACAACTGTTCATATAAATATATAAATGTTCAATTCAATACCACTTCCACATGTAGTGTGGTGTCTGTTCTATAATGACAGATTGGAGATGGTTAGTTGGAACTTCTAGGTCGAAATGGATACTCTAGGGACTCAACCTGAAGGAAAGGCTAACCAAGAAACATTAGTTAGGATATAACCGAAAAATGTGTAGTGTGCGGCAGAGTGGCTCAGTGGTTAGAGAACCAGATTCCAAAGTAGACGTGCCCAGGTTCAGGCCCTATCCACGGAAAATTTTTGGGCAGTACGTGATAAGTTCCTAATTAGGACGAAACCTGTGTGTTAGATGAATTGCCTTTTTATACATCATACAATGCTTAGTTTATACTGAAAAAAATATGTACATATAACGGGTCAGGTGTTTATATCATGATCTCAACTTTGATTAAAAGTAATTGTTACAACTGTCCGCGTTGCTAAGGCTTATTTAATTATATAAATGTTCAATTCCATACTAATTTCTGTTAGGACTTTAACAATAATTGATTGCGTGGGTGGTGGTAACAATTGTTTCAATCAAGTTTGCGAGCTTGAAGTAAACACCAAACCCAATGTATTTAACCAGTCTTCGAACAACATAACAAAACTACCGCCAGCCGCAAGATTGGTAGAGGTGAGAGCCGTATATCTAAATTTGATTTCCATATATATTCAATGCGGTTTGATCCTCGATAGTCAGTTTGCCGTCGTACTCTGATGATGATCATGGAAGATCGAAACGCGTCAGTGCGTTGCGGCTGGCGGTAGTTATGTTACGACAGCCAGCTTAAAATTGTTCCTCCGCAGACATAGTTATGTGGTATGTAAACAAACACTGGTTTATTCATTTGAGCAACAAAGATACGTTAGCTTGTCGCGCAAACGGCTTCCTTATTATTGATTGCGCATTAATTGCGCGTGTTATGTTAATAATGCGTTAAATCAAGTTTTAGAACCTGAGATAATCAATGAGCCTATTTTACTTTTCCAGTCGCACGTACTGATGCGTTTCAACCTTTCCGTGGTGGTTATTAGATCACGGCGACAAGCGGATGTAATAGCGAGGATCAGACAGGCATGCATGCATATTATTCTCGCATATCTGGTACGTAACTGAAAATATTTGTTGCACAATTTCTATGCATTCACGAACATAACATTTTCCCATCATTCACCACATATAAAATTTCTACAATTATACAATTATTTAGTGCGCCAGTGACGATTACAATTTCTAAAATCTGGTTTGCGAATTGTGAATAAGAAACAGATGTAATTTATTTTACCAGGCGCGCAAGTTTTGGACTCAATTTAGTTAGATAATTTTAGTCTGCTAGGAGAGGTTGAGTTCAATTACAAAGTATCGTCATCACCGCCATATGATAAGATAGCAGTTAACGTCCAAATACGGAAATAGAATGCATTTTGACGAATTGAATATGGCTGCAACAGCACTATAGTTGTATTTTATACGAAAAATTATGGTTATAAACACCGGTCTTCTCATGTTGAACAAATGAGGCTGATTTTATTTATATGCTTGCGCTTCAAATACTCATGTAACAACAAATAATATTTCTTGCATTTATGGGCAGAATTAAATCATACGTATTATAGTGTTTATGGAGCACAAACATTTTACCATATCATAGATGTTGGACCGCTTAAAGTGTGCTAATATTTTGTCGCCTTTAACTATCTCTACCTTAATCTTGTCGAGTTTGTATTCCACATTTCTCCTATTGTACTCATTTACGTTCAGATTGAATACTTTTGGTGTCTGGATTCTAGCATTTGTGTCTATGTGTATCTTTGCCTAGTTAACATCTACTTAAAGTATTTTTGTGTAGTGTACAAATCGTATACCTCAGACAATTGGCTGATTACACTAATTGAATTAAAATAATCCTTGATTATTAGTCTCTTGCTTCAACGAATTTTAGAGAAAACGATTATGTTTAGTAGAATTTGAGCCGGTCCTTATACATTTTGTGTTACATTATTAATTGGTGGTGTTTTTTTTCTATAACTTCAATTGATGGATGCGTTGGATTGTTTATTTCTTAAATCGAAGGCCATTCTCCGCTTTTAGCTAAGGCATAATCCTTGAGGCTGTTCATATTTAATCTGCTAATGGTATCACAGTCTCCGTTAAGTTCGTTGCCACGTTTTTTGCAATCTGCGTGAGACCGATTTAAAAAATAATAATTGATTAAACTCTAATGAAAAATTATTTTTGACAAGTCCGAATTCAAGCTTAATGAATTTCACACACGCACACACACACACACACACATATATATATATATATATATATATATATATATATATATATATATATATATATATATATATATATATATATATATATATATATATATATATACGTGATTTTAATCAGAGAAAGTACCTTTTAAGCCAATATCTTCAAAATTGGCTTAAATCAGGTGGCGTCAGTATTGTATTGTGTGTTATTAGAAGCCTGATGAAGATACTGGGAATAAGGTACCGAAACGTTGGCTGTCAGCTAAGATTAGATCGCACCTCAGTCCATACTTGAAAATGAGGATCAATCAGGTCTTTGCGGAACTAATAGTGCTAATTTACCACCCACGAAAAAAGATCGTGGATACTTTAAATGTGATGATCGCACTGCGCACAATAGAACAGCAATATCTACGACTTGGTAGCGCGGGTGGCTATAAAAATAACTTTTAATCAAAGTTGCGATCTTGATAAAAACTCCTGACCCATTATGTTCATAAATTTATCAGTGTAAACTAAATTTTGCATAGTCTAGAAAAGGAAATCCATCCAATAAATACTGTTTTTTTTGCGGAGAACTAGTATATATGCAAGTATGTATTAGGTGTTGCGAATCTAATAACAAATTTTTTTCAGTTGTGACCACAAGTATAAACCAAAGGCAGCATGAACGGAAAGTATGATCTCATGCACATTCGTCCTCACCAAAATATATAGTGGTTAAAGGGCGTAATACCGGCTCCTACTGATCAGTCGCCAGTAAGCACGAAACGAATGTGCATGAGATTATACTCTCTGTTCTCCGCACCAAACAGTATTTAACTGTTATATATTGAATTGAATGATGTCATGCTTACCGCGAAATGTGATAACTGATATCGTTCAAGGCCAGAATGCATGGATTAACTGGATTAACAGGTGTTCAGAAATTGTTGTAATTCTCAATTTCGGTGAACTATAGCATAAATTGATATCCATCATTTGGTACCATGTTCCGACTCGGAAACAATAGTGTTAGTACCATGTACCTTTTCGGTACAATAATGTTGGTATCGGTTGGTATCGTTCATGCTGACTTTGGTTTATCCTTCTGGTCACAACTGAACTAATTTGTTACTAGGTTCGCAAAACCTAATACATACTTGCATATATATTAGCTCTTCGCAACAAACAGTATTTAACTGTAATATATTGAATTGAATGATGTCATGCTTACCGCGAAATGTGATAACTGATATCGATGAAGGCCAGAGTGTATGGTTTAACTTGGAGTAACAGGTGTTCGGAAATTGTTGTAATTCTCAATTTGGGTGAACTTTAGCATAAATTTATATCCATCAGGTTGGTATCATGTACCGACTCGGAAACCATAGTGATGTTATGCGGTACACATCGTTTTCAAAAAAGGTATCAGTTACTAACACAATAGCCATAGTGTTAATATCCTTTACAGACTCGGTATGTATATTATATAGTGTGAGTTAGCGTTGAAGTCGGATTGTCGTGGACTTTATATTATGTTAGCTTCACTATTGCAGGTTTACACATTCGTATAGGAGATTGTACCGTCCTATTATTCCACATTCTTCGACCAAATATATAGTGGTTAAAGGGCGTAATACCGGCTCCTACTAATGATTCGCCAGTAAGCGCGAAACGAATGTGCATGAGATTATACTCTCTATTCATGCTGCATTTGGTTTATCCTTCTGGTTACAACTGAACTAATTTGTTACTAGGTTCTCAACACCTAATACATACTTGCATAATTCATCCAGTAGACTGGTTTCCTCTTAATTGAGAGCTCCTCAATTAACGTTCAAAATTTGCGAAATCCTTTATACTGGATGAATTCCCTTCCTACACCATGCAGTGCTTAGTTTATACTGACAAATGTATGCACATAATGAGTCAGGTTTTTATAACAAGATCCCAAACTTGATTAAAGGTAATATCTCCGATTGCTCGTATTGTACTTAAAACTGCGGGTTGTTCCTTTCTAGGCGGATTTTCCTGTTAAGCTTCATTTAAATGGTTACAGTTTTCCATGTAATAAGATGTCAGAGATACGCCTGTCGTTTCCCTTATTCGCAGTTTTAATAATTATCTTCCGAATTTGAACAAAATATTTTAATATTTGATATTAAACGTTTGACATTATTTGCTCTTGTATTGTGCAAGTCATTCTATGGGTGCACCAAACTATGCTTGTTGAACTATTCTCGCCTTAGCTCTGAAAGAGACCTACATATGTTATGCTTAAATAAAGAATTTCTTGCGAGCGTTAATTCTTGATTCTACGCGATTTGCGTTCGCGATTTGTCGCTTTGCACTATCAGTTCTGCAAAGGTCCGATTGATTCACATCTTCAAGTACTCGTCGTGTTTGTCTTCCTGTTGGCTGGGTGCGAATTCTTCCCTTTCTTCCAAAGGTTTCAACGTCGTTCATACCAACCACGAAGACTATAGATCGTGCCTCATTTCGAGTGGTTAGTATGAACGATGTTGAAGCCTTCGGACTAAAGGGACGAACCTGCACCCAGTCAACAAGTAGACGAACTCGTTACATAAACCATGGCTTTGTATGCTGCGGTTTGATGAGACGGAAATATGTCCAAATTAATTTCTTGTTTTGCACGATTTGTGAGAAATGTTCATTACTATCAGTTTGGCATCAGCTATGAGCTATTGAATTTTGTAAATTCCACATTCTTTTGAACTATAATTATACCGCTTGTATAATAAACCGCTGATTAACGCAATATTAGTGCCTTACGTACACATCTATAAGCTATTTGCCTAATTTTGAAAAAAATGTTTAATTTTCGAAAAAGGCCTCTTGCTAACTAGGGAATCGATTTGTTCTTATTGCTAATGAATACCACATGTTTATTTTACTTAGAAGTTTTGTTTTCCATTCACTCCAGAAACTATTAGTTTGCCATTTTGTTAATAGCCTGGAATTTTGTTTAATTGAGTGCCTAGCTGCTTGAAATTCATGCCAAAGATAACTTTTTTAGCTTTACTTAATTTGTGTTGGCCATTTCATATATATATTCGCCCTTAAGAAAACAAAGAATCATCGATACGTGTAAACAAATAAGTCTAAAGATGTTGATGTATTTTTGATTGCGATAAACGCATGTATATATTAGGCATTGCTTATTTGGAGAAGGAGAATATGCCGTTAGCATGAACAACGAGTCAAATTACATGCACGCCTGTATTTAATGCTTCATCATCATCATCTATAGAAGTAGGAACTACGTGAAAATTCCACTACACATTTTAAAAGTAGTGTTGGACAATTGGATGCAGTCGTTTAAGAGACCGAACTTGCTGTTTACCTCCATCTTTTCTGCTAGTTTTGCACACTGTTGACTCATTTGGCTACACTTATCGAGTTACTGCCTAATTGGTTTCTAGAACCAAGCGACTCAAATGAGAGAGGCAAGACTGGCACACTCGTACCCATCTAGAACAGAACCGTCTAGTGGCAGAACACAAGCCAGTTAGCACAATACGGAATTTCATCTATCCATACCGATCAGCGTTTTCTGCTGGCTTTCTGTTCATATTCATTTCGCCCGTTTGCTGCATGCGTAACACATCAAATTCAGCAGGGCGTCGTCCTAAAAGGAATAAAATGCATGATGGATTATCTACAGGATTTAAATGAGGAGTCTTGACATCTTTGCTAGACCAACCGCATGGCTCTGTAAATTTGTTTGAATTTACTTTATTGTCACAACGTATTTGTTCCATATTTTGTCTTATCATGTCATTTTTAAATGTATAATATCCCTATTGTTCATATATATATATATATATATATAATATACTCTTACATCAAGAAACATTATTGTTAAACTGATAATAGTGTTCTGTACACAGGAATATAAATATCCCTAAAAGTGCTCTTACTACACGCACATATATATATAGTTTGATGAACAAACTACAGTTTTGTATTCTACCGTAGTTTTCCCATGAGCAGGTTTATTTCTTGAATAACCAGGTATTAACGCCTAATTTCCATATTGCTCGCAATTACTGTTGCATGTGGTCTTAAATATGCCTTTTTGTCATGTCATGAATCACTGTTTGAACCACTGCACTGAAATAAGAATTGTTTGAATTACAATCTGGATGTAATCGACACTTTTTTATAATGCGACTAAAGAGTGGATTTTTAAAATATTTTGCATAGCGTAACTAGTAATAAATTATAGTATATATGCACAGGAGGATATGCCATAATCATGATGAAGAAAATTATATTTCAAATAAATTATGGGCTTCGTGTTTATAGGCTACTTATCCTTGGGAGCCGGTACTGCACTAAAAACCCGCTATTTGCCATGTCAAGAAGAATCTAATAACATAATATATTGGAAAGATTTTATAAAAATCAAAAATGAACACATTGACAAATAAGAAATAAATTATAGGTCATTTAAAAATCCAATAGCAATACCAAAGCAATAAAATGCACTGATCCTACAGAGTTTTGTGCAGTAAATTTGGAATATGAAAGCTTATTTATGAACTCAATCTGTAATTTATTAGAAGGAATTTCGCAACATTGACAAAACTAGTACTCCGTATGATGTGGCGAGCTATTGATCTATTCACGCGGCTATATTTATTGCTGATACTAGATTGACCTTCAGTCATCCGTTTGTCAAATATTTCGATTTTTACAACATTTAGTGATTTTTATAAAAATTTCCACACTCACGATAGATTTTGGAAGTTTAACGACGCTTTTTTGCAAATCTATGCCAGATGTATATTAAGTCAAAGCCAATGCACACGCAACATTTTTTCAAATGGTTTTTATGTCTTTTTCGCCTTTCAATTGCATGTGAATGTTAACTTGCGTCTTATCTACTGTGTCTATCTTTTAAATGCCGTGCAAGGGGCAAACATCACTTTTATGAGTATTTCGCGCGACATCGAGCTCAATCTTATAGCATTCAAAAGAGCAATTCTATCCTTCGTATATGTTTAATAGGTGAACTTTAAATATTGTGTCAAGAAATTTTCCCAACAACGACACTACTAAATAAATAATATAATACTGACAAATTTGTCATTTTGCTTTCAATGAGAAAAACTGACTGTTTTCAAAATGGAGTTTTTCTGTTATGATAAAGTTTCTGTACACTGTAATTTGATCTAACAGTCGAAAATGAAGACGTTCTTTCTATGCTTTCTAAGTTTTCGCACTAATATTTCTGATACTACTACGCATACTACTGATAGTACTACTACTACTACTACTAATCTTAATGCAAACATCATGCCAGAATAATTAACTGATGCTTCACTGTCGTATAACCATGTGGTTTATAGTTATTTTATAACTGAAAATGTTCAATTTGTCACTAATTTCTTGTTGGAGGATGTGATGGGTACTTTTTGCTATGTTCATTGGCCTGCCTAGTTTGACAATGTCTAACAGCATTTTCGCAACAACAGAATTTCCTGAGCGACAATGGCACACAGACTATTACACCGACAGTAGTAATAGAATTAAGGCATATTTCGGCTTTCAGCGAGCTATTAATTTATCAAATTGTGCAATTATTTTCCATAGAAGCATGACTGGAGTTGTCATGAGCCAAAATGATTTTGCGTCTAAAGTATCTGCTTTTATATGGAATCGTTTATTTATCCGGAATTCTAATGGTGATTCAAAAGGAAAATCACGGACGATCGTTTCGAGAAATTTGTTTACTTTGCCTTGACAAGGAACATTCACAAATTTCAAACAAACATATAATTTAGCCAGTTTATGTTTTAAAAATGGTATTTAACTAAAGCTTTACTTGGAGACCCTTTGTACTAATTGCAATCTTTTTGACTATCGAAATAGCTAGCGCATTCAAAAGCATAAGTACAGTTAATAATCCCTTATCCGAAATTAGTTTATTAAGAATTTTATAAACTATGGAGACAGGAGTAAATATTAACCTTTCACATCTTCAGGTGTGTTTATCGGATATTGAGTGTCAGTAAGCATGAAACGTATGTATACGTGAGATTATACCTTTCGTTCATGCTGCCTTTTGTTTAGCCTTCGGCTCCTATTTGAACTAATGTGTTACAAGGTGCGCAACACCTAATACATAATTGCATATATATATATATATATGTATATATATATAACAGTATATAACTGTTGAGCCTATTTTTATGAAAAGAAATATATTTACCTAGGTTGTCTAAAAGATTAAGTGGTCTCGGTGACCAAAATAATTTCAGAGTTGGTGCTCGCTTAATTTATGGTTGATCTATTTATAATTATGGGATACAGAAATGATTTGGAAGTATTTAGTGAAATAACAGTTTTTCTGCATTTTCGTTATGTATTTTAGCCTGCCAAAGCCATACACATGATGATAAACAGTTGAGCAACAATTTTTTGATCGCCATATTAATTTGGAAATATAAAATGAGGACAATGTAACCTTCTTTATTTCATAGCTAGTCATCAAACGGAAAATGCTATAACTCAATTTGTGAAAGCAAATCGAATAAACGAGACACAATACTTGGCGGTAATATAAAAGAGATGAAGCAATGTTACGTTTTAAACGATGGATGCACATTTATTTCGCAACTGGCAAATTTTATGTTATCCACCAAAATTTTTTCCTGCCAAGGATGAAGAAGAAAATCCGACTGCAGAGCACATCATAAACACGTTATCTCACCTGGAATCGTATCTATTATTGTTTATGAATTAACCGATTCGACAGACTTTTAAATTCTACCTGTTGGAGTATATGTTCATTTAGTGTAAACATGGAAAAAACTGTATTTTACATATACAAATGATTAATAGCGTAACATAATCTCGACATAGCATATCTCCACTGCTCTTTGATGCAGACTCATTATCAAACCTTTTCATGGAAAGCCGATACCGTTAGTTGGGTTAATGTTTGAAAAAACATTTATAAATCTCACTCGCTAGGCTACTGAGGCAAATACGTTGGACGACTAGAAAAACTGGTGTGGTAGATCATCAACTCGTAGCCGGATTCTATTGCGATAACTATTACTTGAACACAGATCATCGTATCCTCTGTTTGTCAACCGAATCCCACAGAATTTAGCAAATTCAAGCATCCAGAAGGTAGGTCTGGTTAGTTATGTCTTATTGGCATAATCTCCTCTAGAACTTACCTAGGGAAAAGGAGAGCATAGATCGGCATACATATACGGGCAGATTCAGAGATAAAAACTAGCCAGATTCTACAGCATACGGGCCATCAGATAGAAAATATTCCGTAAACGTCTTTCGATATACAATGGGTAAGCCAGAAAATTAATTGACATAAAACCTAGAAGTGATGTCATGAATGTAGCAATTGTAGGAAAATCTTTAGTCCCATTTAATGGAGCTGTATTTATTAGCCGATGAATCCGTGGTAATTTTTTGAAATGGTTTTGCGGTGTGTAAGCTTCATTTATTCCAATGCCGCGTTTTGCGTACGCGGGTAATAGCTGTACACGGGCAGTTACACAAAGATTCGATTGATCACAATTTCCAATTTTGTTTTGTCTTTGATCGGGTTGAGTTTTGGTTCGTCCCAATGGAAATGCGGTCCTATCACATCTTTGTTTACTGGCGACGTTTCGGTGCCTACTTTCCA
>JAQBSW010009560.1:0-28183 GCA_029291075.1 Eudiplozoon nipponicum
TATGTATGTATGTATGTATGTATGTATGTATGTATGCATGTATGTACGTATGTCTGTATGTATGTATGTATGTATGTATGTATGTATGTATGTATGTATGTATGTGTGCATACATGTTTGTATGTATATATGTGTATATGTATGCATGGGTGCATGCATGTATGTATGTATGCATATATGTATGTATTTATGTATGCATATATGTATGTATCTTTGTATGTTTAAGTAGCTATTTATGCATTTTGTAGGTATTTCAGTATATTTGTTTGTTTATGTATGTATGTATGTATGGTTACGTGTGCATGAATATTATATATATATATATATATTATTGCGTGCATTTGGGCATTTTTATCTGTATGAAAATATATATTTATTTATTTGTGTTTATGTCCCACAAGTGTATTTGCTGATATTTATGGATATATCTATTCACGTATGTTTTAACAAGCATTGTTTGTAGTCTATTAAAAACGTTTTACTTATTATTTGTCACGAGTTTTTAACCACGTGTTCACGAATGTTGTTTTAGAGGCATAGTGCCAAAATGGAGGTTTTTAGATAATTGATGTAATGGTTACCATTAATTTCGAAACATATGTTGTCTAATATTTACCTGATTTTCGGATTGCGTACCGAAATATTTGAATCCACTGTCTAATATTGTTTCCGCGTAAATTGCGGCCTGTATTCGCTGCCAACTTGCATGCTTTGTTCATAAATGACCTGGTGATCACTGTTAACTTATTTATTTTTGCTTAATTCCATAAGAGGGTCAATCGAACGATGTGTTGGAAAATCATCAGTCGTTTTCACCAGTAAGATGTTTAATGGCATATATTTCTGTAATTATTATTATTGTACAGAACATTTGATTTGTTGCTGCATCTAAATAACCGAATTTTTATATGTATGACTGGCAAGCAGACCCACTTGTTGATTGATGGTTCTACTGACACTTACTCTTAAAACTGAATCTGAAAAGTGGATGTACTAAGTGGTTTGAGTAAAAATATAAATTGTTTACTAACAAGAGAAGCGAAGATTGAAGCAGCAGAAATAAATTGACAATTGTTAGAGATACTATTGATTAATTTGCCAATTAGATAAATTATCAAGCATTGTCACTTAACGATTAATTATAACACTTTATAATTACATATATAATTATATATTGTAGTAATTATATATATATATATATATATATATATATATATATATATATATATATATATATATATATATATATATATATATATATATATATATTCTTTTGAAATGCGAACTTTAATAAGATTCATTGTACCCTTCCTGTGTGCACACAGGAAGGGAAGCGAATATATATATATATATGTATATCATATGTATATATATATATTATTAGAAGGAAAACACTTTTAATAAAGTGGGTAATGATCATTTATTACTGACTACTAGACTTACTTTCATAATCCTTCATTTATATACTTCCTGGATTTCATTTGATTAGTGTTGGTGGCAACAAAATCTGATATATATATATATATATATATATATATAAATATAGTATATATTTATTTATTAATGTCTTGGCCATCCATTCGTTCCAATAGATGTGCATTTTTAAAGGCTGTGGATGTTTCTTTTTTCATATAACAAATCTTTTTTTTCTGTGCAATATGCTTAGTAATTTGAAATATTTTGGCATCCATTAAAAAGTTTTTAAATCAAAGATTAGAGCAAAGCTTGCTACGGCCGTTTTTTAACCGCCTTGTTATTCAAATATTTAATAATTTAACTTAGGTGTTGTCTATCTGTCCTATCTGGTCGGCCTTGGATTCTTCTTCGCCTCAACTGTTGTATTTCTTATTTACCTGTACATCAACCGTATCTCAAATTTGCAGTCAACAATTGACCAACAAAATGTGGTGAACCAGTTAAATGGCGAAGAAGAACGCTTGCTCTCCGTCAGCTGGTTAGAAAGAGCTGGTGCGGCCACGGATCTATGGTTCACAAAAGTTAGTTGAATTTTTATAGTTTAAGGACGGATTGTGTCGTCGAATGTCTAAAGGCTACATAACATGTTGCATATAGTTTTTTCTTTTTATATTATCATTTTAGAGGCCTTATTGTGATACTGTTTTATGTTTTTGCGGATAGGTTATTCTGAGATTGTAAGATTGTTTTGACAGAATGCATGCTTTTTCTGGATAACTAAATATACCTACAAAGCAAAGTATATTTTCGCAGGTCATACCAGGAGAAATGTACACGAATAAATTAAAACTTTTCCATGCATGGTGCAGTTCACATACAACTTTCGAACAACAACTGAAAATCTCCCAACATGTT
The DNA here is from genome assembly GCA_029291075.1 of Eudiplozoon nipponicum. Taxonomy (NCBI): domain Eukaryota; kingdom Metazoa; phylum Platyhelminthes; class Monogenea; order Mazocraeidea; family Diplozoidae; genus Eudiplozoon; species Eudiplozoon nipponicum. The sequence goes on from JAQBSW010009560.1 coordinate 2,332, forward strand.
ACGCACTGGTAATAGTGCTACTAGGAAATGATTAATTACAATCGCAAAGGCGAAATCATAAAAAATATTAATGGTACTTGAAGCGTGGAACAAGATTGTTAAAATTTTAATCTTTCCTAGTTGTTGAGAGCAGACATATTAGCATTTATGTATTATGCATCTTCACAAGGCTTCTAAAAGAACTCCACTAAATGACGGAAATAGCACCACAGATAGACCAGCAATTGCATGACCGGAGACAATTATTAGAAATTTGGATCATTTCATCACTCTAGCGGCAAGTAGGTTGAGGTATTGAAATCTGGTTAGTTCCGTTTTTTGCATGGATTGTTCGGGAACATCTCGCGCAATAATTTAAGTTTTCTTTTTATGTTTATATTTCCATGTATGCATACATATATGTTTATATGTATGCATTTATATATGTATGTATATATGTATTCATGTATGTATGTATGTATGTATGTATGTATGTATGTATGTATGTATGCATGTATGTACGTATGTATGTATGTACGTACGCACGTATGTATGTATGCATGTATGTATGCATGTATGTGTGTATGTATGTATGTATGTGTGTATGTATGTATGGATGTATGCATGTATGTATGTATGCATATATGTATGTATGCATATATGTATTTATGCATATATGTATGTATATATGTATGTATGCATGTATGTATGCTATATGTGTTTATGTATGCAGTTGGGTATGTATGTATGCATGCATGTATGTATGCTTGAATGTATTTATGTATACTTATTTATGTATGTATGTATGCATACAAATGTATGTATATGTGTATGTGTCTATGTATAAATGAATGTATATATGTATGTTTGGGCGTATGTATTCATATGTATGCATGTATGCATGCATGTTTATATGTTTGCATGTATGCGTGTTTGCGTTTTTATGCACATGTTTGTGGGTATGTATATATTTATGTATGTAAGTATGAATGTATATACGTATATATGTGTGTATGTATGTTCTTGTGCAAGTTTTTATATATGCATATATGTATGGCTGTATCACATTGGACGCCATAATAAAATAAATTCTATTAAACGAACATTTTTTGAGCGGGCGGTGATAAAAATCTTGATTATTAGAAAAAAAACTTTTATAATAGATAAGAATTGTGTAAATGTTGATTTTGATGCATCTTCACAGCGCTGTATAATCTGACTTTCTAATATGTATGCCAAGGCAGCTACATAAATGAAACAATTATACGGTCCAACTGTATTTCTTTTATTGACAAAGTTTTTAGTAGATTGATGTCATAGTACCAGCTCCAACTGATGTATCACTCGGAAGCACGAAACGATTCATTGTTTGTGTTTATAGCTTTTGTGAGTGCGAATTTTAGTATATCCTGGTAGCATCACAATACCTGTCTTGCTTCTATATTCGGCGTGCCAATTCCATAAATGAGAAACTAACATGTCCAACTACCCTAACATTATCGACCATAAAATTGATGGGTTTGTGAAGTTGTGCCGTCCGCTACTGATTAGTCTTCTGGAAGCCCGGGACGATTGCTTAAGTTGGACTGAACTGTTGGCTCATGCTGACCTTGGTATATCCTCGTCACTGTGTATGAACTGATTTATTTAAATTACTCCATGCTAACTTCATAAATATATGGACTGCAGAACCCAACTATTCTTCAATTCTTGACCGAATATGTTGTGACTTTCTGACGTAGTGGCAGCCCTTACTGATGAGTCGCTAGGAAGCACAGAATGAATATGTACCTGCATTTAAACATTTCGTTCTTCCCGATTTTGGTATATACACTTGGCTGTTTACGAAACGACTAGTTACCAAGTATGGCATGCCATCTTCATCAGCTTCATAACTATTTAAAAATTCTTGATCGTATATATATATATTTCATTTGTGACGTATTACCGACTAAAACTGATGAATCGCCCGGAAGCATGGAACGAATGATTAAATAAGAGCAGACCTACCGTTCATGCAGATCTGGCTGTATCTCCATGGCTGTATATGAACTGAATTTCGCGATGTTTAGTCCGACTATCCTAAATTTCTTTACTAAATATATAGATGATTTGTGACGTATTGTTAGCTTCTAATGATGAGTCGCTAGGAAGCACGAACGTATGCGCGCCTGGAATTTAACATGACTGTAAGTGGTGGCAGCTTAATAATTTTTTTATATCGTCGAGGCTGTGTATGAGCTCATGCCTGCTTCGTTAATATCGAGAATACAGGGTACATATAACCAACCTTTGTTGACTAAATATATTGTGAGTTTTTGGCATAGTGCTTATTCCTACAGAACATATGCATATATTGGATTTAATCTTTCGTTCATGCTGATTTTGGCACGTCTTCATCGTAGTGTGTTATTATGTATGTCATAGCAGCTTAATAATTGAGAAGCCCAAAGGTTCTAACTGTCTTACCTTTCTTGGCCGAATATACAGTGGGTTTTTGGAGTAGTTCTGAATCCTACTGATTTGTTTTTTGAAGTGTGGAATGACTGCTTAAATAGGGCTAAAGCTTTTGTTCAGTCTGGTTTTGGTACATCCTCGTTGCGATGTATGTAATGACTTATTACTAGTTTTGCTTTGCGAGCTCCATACATGTGAAGATTTCAGCGTAAAACTTTACTGACTTCGTCCACTGAGTACATAGTGGAACGGGGCGTAGTTGCGTCTCTTACTGATATGTGCTTGGGATGCACGCAAATCATGCGTAACTGAAATTAAAACTGTCGTTCATGCGGATTTTTGTGTGTCATTGAAGCTGGATAAAAACTAGCTTGTTACAAATCCATCATACCGACTTCGTAAATGTGTGGCCTGCAGGGTGGAGCTATCTTGCATTTCTTAATCAAATATATTTAGAGTATGTGGCGTGGTACCGGATCCTTATGGTGAGTGTCTAGAAACCACGAAACGCATGCTTACTTTGAATTAAACCTTTCGGCTATTTTGGTTTTGGCTTTGAGTGAGCTGGCTTGTTGAGTAGTACTTGGCAAATGTGAAGATTGCAGAGTCCAGCCTTCCTACTTTTTCGATCATATATACAGTGGGTTTGTAGTGTGGTTTTGTCGTCTACTGATGAGTCTCTAGAAGCAGGGAATGCGCGCGTTCATTGGATTTGAACATATATTTCTGGCTGTGTATGCAATGACACACGCGAGCTAGATAATTGAGGAGATTGCACTTTGCGGCAGTCCATCAACTCTTAAACAATTTTTTAAATCAAGTTTGCGCGATTGAAGTAAACACAAACCCAATTGTAGTTAACCAGTCGTCGAACATCATTGACTGTGTAAATCTTAAACAAATATATAGTGGTTTGTGGCGTAGTGCTGGCGCCTTCTACTGCGCTATGATTAAGAAATGCACAAATGCGTATACGAGATGAAACCTTTGTGTCATGCTAATTTGGGCATATCCAGGTTTGAGTCCTATCCGCGGCAAATTCTGGCCAGTTCATGATGAGTTCCCAATAAGGACGAAACCGGTCTACTGGATGAATTGCCTTTGCTACACTAAACAATTCTTAGTTTATACTGACATATGTAAGGTACTTATATCAAGACCGCAACCTTGATTATAATAATTGTTATCACCGCCCGCGCAACCAATGTTCGTTTATATTCTTTTTTTAACTCTCCCGTTACTTTATACTGTATTCGTATTAATGAAATTTTAATATTTATTCATTTTTATTTGGATGAATACAACATTTTTACTACTGCAAAGGTTTCATATATGAATAAGCTAACAACGTATCCGATTTGTACAGGCAAATTTAAATGGCTGGTATTAAATTGACATGCCGGCACGTAGGTAAGCAGCACTGGGGCATAGCACCGCCAAGCAAGATAACTTTCTGTGTTTTAAATAAGCTAGAAATTGCATAATTTAGCTGGTCCTATTATTAAGTAGAGGAAGGCGTAGCTCTGAAACGAAGTTGAGAGTTTATTTCCGTTTCACGTTCAGGTAACTAATGAAGTTGTGTATTAGGTGTTGCGCACCTAGTACAAATTAGTTCAAATATGAACGTATAATCTCATGTGCACATTCGTTTCGTGCTTACTGGCGACTCAACGATTGACGCCGTTATTACGCCTTGCACCCACTATACATTTGGATAAGGAATGTGGGAAAAGTGGACGGTATAATCTCCTAATTGAATGTGTAAACCTGCAGTCGTAGAGCTAACGTCATATAAATTCTACGACAATGCGATATAATATCTAACTCACTATATATAATATACATGCCGAGCCTGTAAATAGTACCTGATACCAGCACTATGGTTGCCGGAGTAACAGGTGTTCGGCAGTAGTTGTAAGTATCCATTTGTTAAACTTTAGCATACCTTGAAATCCAGTGTTGGTATCTTGTACCTGTTCGGCGACTATAGTGTTGGTATCAGGTACGGACACAAAAAACCATAATGCTGTTACCATTTACTGGCTCGGTATGTATATTATACATAATTGGCTTTGAACTCGCATTGTCGAAAACTATATGAAGTTAGCCTCATTACTGCATGTCTACACATTCGTATAGGAGATTGTACCGTTCTATTTTCCCACATTCCTCACCCAAGTATATAGTGGGTAAAAGGCGTAATACCGGCTCCTACTGATGAGTCACCAGTAAGCACGAAAAGAATGTGCATTAGATTAAAATTTTTTGTTCATGCTGTTTTTAGTTTATCCTTCTAGTCATTTTTGAACTAATTTGTTACTTGGTTCGCAATATCTAATACATAATTGCAAGTTAATTAGTTCTCCGCAATAAAAAGTATCTAACTAATGAAGTTACCTGATATGAACAAAACCGAAGTTTGATAGTTGGACTGACAGACTTTGAAAATGATGAAATAATTGAAATTTTAATGTACGGCGCTCGAGCTCGGAATATGCGCAATGTATATAAGTAATGGTGCGATTCCTTATTTCGCAATCTCCACCTGTTTCAATTTTTCCTTTTCCCTTTTAAAGTATATAACAGTGTTTTCATTTGAGGATATGCGAGGAAAAAGTGAGAAACAAATTACTTTTATCTGATTAAATGTATTTCAATTTTTGACCATGCCAATGGAATTATTCATCTTTAATCACCACTAAAGCAGAAAAATATTGCTTGGTAAAACACCATTTGTGCCATTATTATAACGATTTGACTTAAAATTTCCAGTCAGGACAGATTGAAATTTTATTATTTAAATCGAGGTAGCGATCTTGATATAAACACCAGTCCCATTATATACATACATTGTAAGTATAAAATGAGCATTGTATAATGTAGAAAAGGCAATTCATCCAGTAGACCGGATGGGTCCCTATTTTGAACTCTCCACGTGCCGCTTTGCCAGCACTGCTCCTCACAATTTTTCTTATTGTCTGACGCCATTTTAGCTCTTGTTGGCCTTTTAAGCAAATACATATTTGTACATTGTTAAATGATTTTTTTCTGAGCGATAAGTTTATCTTTTAGAACAAATCATGCTAACGAAGTTGGCCAAGTTCTGTTATGGATAGCTTTGTACACCTGGAGGCTTCGAAGAAAGGTTCTTTATTCTTTACGATTCAGTAATGATGGCTGCCAAACTGGGGTTAATGACACCAGAGATGAACAGCATGTGATCGCTTTTAACTGGCTATATTTAAATGAAAATTATGAATCACAAAGATTATATAATGCTTTTTTAAAAGAAACCGGAGTGGTTACTCAAGCGACTCAAAAAATGATAGATACCGTGTTCTAAAGCCATTCTCAACAGTGTGTCGAGCTCATGTGGTTTAAGTCACGTAAATGGATGTTTCGCTCCGACCTGCGGTAGATTTTTCACAGTTGAACGTTGTGAATGTGCCTGATCCTTATCCTGCATGGGCAAATATTAGGTATTACTGACCAGGGTGCACAGTCCGAGTTGGAGGAATTTAATCTGTGGTGCAAGAATCGTGGCGCAAAGTATTCCAGAGCTGCAACGTATCAACCTAGAACGACTGAGAAAACGCTCCGGACGATAAAAGATTTTTTAACGTTGATGCCACGAGGCCTGCGAGTCCTGTCGAAAGAAATTTTGTCCAGAGGGAAATATGATTTTCTGCATCAAAAACTACGTCTATGAAGTGCAGATACGTTTGCCAGGCGAAAATGTAAACGCCGGGCCTAATGAAATTGCACGATGGCAGATATTCATGAGTGTCTACATAAACCAACTCAGGCCGTGTGCGCCACTCAGCGACAAGCCTATGCTCGACGAACTGCGCACACACCTACCGGACTGATCGGAATACAAAATATTTCTCATAGGCGCATGAATGAAGATGAATTATCAGGAGAATGCGTGAGGCGGCAGCCGAGCCTCTGGAATTAATAATATATAAAGCATTATTATGTAAATTTGTTTTATTAAAAGAGTGCGCCTCTTTCGAGCAAACGCCAAATAAATAATTTTATTTAATAAAGGAATGCATATCTAGTCAATATGACTTCTAGTGCTAGTTTGGAGGAGCTGGTTCGTGTTTTACAAAGATTGATAAATATTTGATCTAAAGAAATGTGGGGGAATTTATTCTCGTCAAGGTGAAACAGTTATTGTTAACTCTGAGTAAATACGCATAATAGACACAAATTACTTGGATGAAAGCAATATTTCTGAACACTTCGTTCTATAACACAAATGTTGACTGAGCATATTTAAAATGTGCTTATAATATTAAACTCTGGTCCTACTTGCGCAATCACGTTTTCGTCTATCTGATTTTTTATGTTCTTTTCTATGATAATTATCTCTATTAATCGTGCATTTAAAAAGCAAATAAATTATGATTATATTTTAAATTAAGCTAGATTGTTTTATTGCATCATGTAGGTATTTTCGCGTATTGGTTTGAGCGTTGCCTCGCATCCAATTCTTTGGTTAACGGTGTGTATAGCTATTGTCTCCATTCTCAGTATGGGTCTATTGAAATTTATTGTTGTGACCAATCCTGTGATGCTATGGTCTGCGCCAACATCAAGATCACGTCTAGAGAAGGACTTCTTCGATAAGCATTTTACGTAAGTTAATGTGATACAGGGGGTTATTTGTGCTGATTGTCATGAATATTTATATGTTAATATAGTAATAAATAAAGAAATTATATACATATATATATATATATATATATATAAGGTATGTATAGTATTGGATTGCTTTATGGTATTAAGGATACATACAAAATAAAATGAAACAGAATTAATCTGGCCTCTCCACTGGACCCGGTTTTTTGGTAGACTTCCGTTGCTTTTCAACTCTTTATGTATCTCGTGGCTGGTGCGGTTACGGTGCGACGTGATCAAATGAATGATACTGCGAATAATGAGAGCCGGTCCTGAAATTGATGTACACGTTCTGCGGTTCCAGTCATCCACTGTAGTTTCTTGAAGGAGTTTCCGTGTTTCGCACCTGAATTAATTGAAATTACCTGATCTGCGTTTTGACTAACGCAGCTTTCATTGTTCCAGTAAGATGGGCCGAAATATCTTGATAAAAGAAAATTACTGGAACAATGAAAGCTGCGTTAGTCAAAACGCAGATCAGGTAATCCACTGTAGTCGTCTCGTTGGCCTGTTGAATAGGATGCATGATTGGTCTCAATCAGCGCTTCACCGAAACAGTTCGAAATCCTGAAATGCAGCTAAAAATTTCCTAGACTAACTGAGCAAATTCGTCAATTTACAAAGCTGTTCAGATGCTGGCTGCTATAGTGGGTCATCTTGCACTCTTTACAGCATGCTCAGCAAAATTGACTAGTGTTTTCAAAGTGTTTTTCATTATTTCACCACGGCAGGTGTAGCAATGCGTTTCCGTCTTGAAATTTCGGATGTAGGTGGTGACCGACGGTAGTTTTGCTATGTTGTGTGACGTCTGTTTGAATAAATGAGATTGTTGTTTACTTCAAGTTTGCAAATTTGATTTGAAGAATTGTTACCACCACCCGCACAATCAATAATTGTTGGAATGGATGATACGACATTATTTCACTCATTTGATATAAATTTCTGGCATCAGGTAACGAAAATGAACTAATACAAATTCTCTTGAGCCTCTTTACTCCTTCAAACTTGGGAGATTCGGCGTGGACCCATTCTGACATGTTTTCTGGTTCCTCACGGTACAGCAGAAGAGTGCCACTTTATTAAATTTAGAAGCGTTGATGTCCGTTTCATGACACAGCCAATGGGTAATTTTACTGCCTACCGCGCCATTAATTTAAATTAATTAATTTACTGCGGCTGACTCCTTTTGGAGGATAAGCCGGCTCCATTCATAGAGTTTCTTGGGAATTTGGTACAAGTGGTGTCCCCTCACCACTCGGCTTTTTGATCGAGGACGCACCTCTAGCCTTTGCACATCCAAGTGCAATCTGCAAGGCAGCAGTAAGTTGCATGGTTGCCGGTGGCTGTTGAGAGCTCATTCGCCATTCGGAAGTACGGGGTACCGTCCAGGAGTCCATGTAATCCTGTGGCTGTTGAACCCTTTTGTGGCGGGGAACACACGCCGAGTCATGGGGCCGTCGTCGGGCTCATGTGGTATTTTATAGGAGATCCGATTGCCGGTCGGAAATCCACCACGTCCTGGTGACACCACCGCCATAGCCCCGTTAGCCCATGTACGATCGGCCACCGAGACATGGTTGACACCGTCGTACCACGTTGAGGAGGGGATGGACTTTACGACCTACCGCGCCATTTGCAATATGTGGCTAACTGAAGAGATTTTGGAAGTGCTCGACGAGCTGCGCTCGAGAAACTGGAGGCGCCTATATTATCTTAGTAGAATGGTCACAGTTAATAAGTCGGAACTGAGTGTAAAATTAACAAAGTTTGTTATGCTTCGAAATTGCTTTTAACGTATTAGCAACACTAAGCATTTGTTGGGTTTTATACACCACGTCACGTAGCGAACACCAAACGTAGCTTACGAGTAAGGACGCGATCTCGTAGTTTTGCGGAAGATTTTTATCTAATGTTAATAGAGATAGAAAACCAGTTTTCAGGTTTCGTCTTCGCATTTGACCAGAAAGGCTGAAGTGATGGAAGGAGCATTCGCAGCAGGTAATAGCTGCTGCTTATTCCAGAATATCCGCGTAACAGGTTCGAGGAAATTAAAAGTTATCGAAACAATAAATGATGATAAAACCATATAATACCCGATAAAATAAGTCGTCTTGATAGGTAAGCTGAACACTTCGCCTGTCCCGATTTATGAAAGCATGCTTGTATCAAAATCGTGAAAAGTTAATCTCTAACATGGGATGCAATCCTATTTCTTAAACGTCGGAAAGCCGCAGGCCCAGATGATTTGCTTCCTACCTTATGCAAGGCTGGTGGCAATATAATTTCTGCAGCGTTGACTAAACGTTTTCGTACGACGTGTAATGAGGGGACCGTGCCGCTTTCTTGTAATGAGTACCATCATTCTTATCTTCAGTAAAGACAATCGTAATTCGTAGTATAAGCTTGACCACAGTCGTATCTAAGTTGTTTTCTTCGATTATCTTACGCCATTTTAGCGCCTCGCGTGAATCACATTCTAGAGGAGAAAAAGTCGTATTTCGGCCACGACAAAGTTGTATAGTTGATATTTTTTCCTCAAGGCAGATTCTTGAACGGCGACCTACATATCGCCGTCCCACAATAGCCGTCTTTCTAGATTTCAAGGGTACATCTAACTCATTGTATTGCAATGTGTTATTCGATATTCTGTCAAAAAGTGGTGTGCCCATTAAATTTGCAAATGTTATACGCGCTGTTCATTCAAACACTTCTGGTCGCGTTAAGGTCTACAACGAATTAACAGAAAACTTTACTACCAGCAGTGGTGTTCGTCAAGGCTCTCCACTTTCTCTATTTTGTAATATATGCTTCCGTACATTCAGGATGCAGCTTTAGAAATTCTTTCATGCGGTAGATTAATCAATCTTAGCTATGCAGACGATATTGTATTATTATTTGACAATCGTTATTCTGCTCAGACCACCTTGAATGGATTAACAATCGTTCCGTCTTTCGATATGCAATTTGTGCTCTCTAAATATTAGACAAATTAAGAGGATCAAAGACCACTTTAACTCTGCGACTACATAGTAAAGATCTGTACATAGTTGACAGGTTTAAATACCTATTCAGATCTATCAATAACTCAGGCAATATGTATTACGATGTGAGTACGAGAATTGCGAAAGCTAGAGTTGCTTTCTCCAACTTTTGCCACTTATTGATAAACGCGAGTTTACCACTACGGCTTGAAGACTGTGCTATCAATGAATCGGCTGTAGTTACAATTGAATCAGCACATGAAATATATTTACCCTATTAAAGTTAACTGAGAGATACGAATTGTTTGTATTATACAACAAAAATCGTTTTCAACAGTTTTCTCATGAAATAACATCATCAAATACAACAATAAAAGCAGACGTGCGTGCACAAAGCGCATGAACGTGGATCAAACCATATGCATGACATGCTTTGATCCTAATTGGTCAATTTGTCGTCGTGCTTTAACGTTGATTATGGAAGGCGAACGCTCCGGCTTAGTACTGACGATGGTTTTAACATTTCGTGCCACTTTTTAAATACAATGGGATTTGTGCTTCTCTCTATCTCGCGAACTTCAGATTAAATTTTTGAGAAATTTACTACAACTAAATTTACTACTTAAAGAGCCACATATTTAATGTAAGATAAATACTGGCGAAATAACCCATTTCTGACTCCTATTTAACAGGGTATGTTCTGAATAGCGTTGTGGTGCAAGTTTCCAAATGTTAATTGTCTTATGTTTTGAATGGACAGATTGCTAGACAGAATATTTTTGGTAGAGAGAGAACGATGTATTTGCTGATTTTGACCGCAACAATCAGTTCTAAGAAATATTATTTAATCCATTATGTTTGTAAAGCGCATTTAAAAACTTTCTTGTTCACAAAAAATAGACCATTTTACAGAGTTGAGCAACTAATTGTCCGACCGAAGGACTTGAGCCTTGTCACACGTGAGGTCGGCTTTGATCTCTTCCGAAGGAGTGAAACTGGGTCCAGCTTGGCGAAAGGAGTTCCTTCAACAGGTGGGAAGTTGTTTTTTTAAAAATCAAATGGTCCTTTTTACAGAGAAGTTATATGTATTTATACAGGTTATGCTTGGTGTACCATGATGATCAGTTATATTAAAGTGTTTTTTAATTAATGCACGTGTATCGTCATCGCCACCATCATCATCATCATGTCCAGCCATACAAAAGTCAAAAGTGACTAATGTTTCACTGCCATATAACCATAAGGAGTGAAAAAAATATATAAATAACAACAGAAATAATATTTTAGACAAATTATTAGTGAGATTTACGAGAGAGAGAGAGGCAGAGAGAGAAGGAATACCTAGTTACTATGAGTAAATTTATCAGGATAACTCACAGAAATGAGGCAAACTAAACCTCTCCACAACACCATTATGGCCAAGTTAGCATTCGGGCAAGGCAACATCAGCAATACAGCTTCCTTGCGGCTTTCACTGTATCACGTCATAAACAGACCAAACCTCGTAGCTAACTTTGCCCTACTAAGAAAAGAAAGTTACGAAGATGATTCTACTAGACATCTGCAACAAGATCGCCACTGAGCTCGATTCGATGCCATATCGCTAAGGTTTCTAACCAAGAACTATGATGCGCACGAGGACCCCATCCTGGCAGACGAGTGGGTCCTATACTACCCAATTTGGATGTAAGTAACTTCAACTGTTTCTGCCAGGTCAAAATCTGCCCACCTTGTTTCTTACGCCAATCTGGTGCTGGATGAGAGAACAGAGCTCTACTGGGCAATCGAAATGAGGGCATACGCAAAACGTGACCGAGCCAACGAAGTTGATGGAACCTTATTTGTTTTCCTAACGAAGAGCACTTATTGACAGATCCAAAAATACGTCTACGGATGTCAACGTTAGTTATTCGTTGTTGGTAACCAACATGTGCTATACTTCTCAAACAACGATGATCGAATGCCTGTAAGCGTTCCAAATCATCAACTCTAAGAGGCCAAGTTTCACTAGCGTATAGTAAGACTGCGCGTACAGATGCATTGTAAACACGACCTTTAAGGCAGAGTGAGATATTCGCGTTTCTCAATAAATTACGAAGGTTCGAGAAAGCTACTCTAATATTCGCGATTCGTATTCTCATCTCATCGGATATATAGATCTTCATTCTGCCTTCGCAACGTTGGAGTGAGTGGTGGGTGATCCTATAACAGTATCTTACATTTAGAGGGTGCGAATTTCATACCGAAAGACGGAACAACGTCTGTTAATCTATTCAAGGTGGCCTGGGCAGCATCCTGATTGTCGAATAATAGAACGATATCGTCCGCATAGTCAAGATCGACTAGTTTATCGCCCGGGAGAACTTCAGCTCCAGCATCCTGAATGTGTGGGAGAGTGTTGTTCATAATAGCATCGATTACAAAATTAAACAAAAATGGGGAAAGTGGACAACCTTGACGAACACCACTGCTGGTTGTAAAGTTATGCGTTAATTCGTTGTAGACCTTAACGCGACCTGAAGTATTTGATAGAGAGCTTGTATAATATTAAAAATTTTGTGGGCACACCGCTTTTCGACAAAATATGGAATAAAAGATTGCGATCCATCGAATCAAATGCACCCTTGAAGTCTAGAAAGACGGCTATTGTGGGACGGTGAAATAAATGTCTCTGTTCAAGAACTTGCCTTAACGTAAAAATGTTATCTATACAACCTCGTCCTGCGCGGAATCCGGCCTGTTCTTCTCTTGTATGTGATTCACGTGAAACGCTAAGACGACGTAGGTAATCGAAGCAAATAACTTAGATACGACCGGACTCAAGCTTCTTCCATTTCTTCAGCCTTTCCAGTCCAAAAGTTTTCGAGATCCATATTTAAACTGCGCTTAAGTTGGCGTCTTATATTGCAACGAGCCAGGTGGAAATTTTCGCCTTTTTTAGAGTATAACTATAAATTTTACAGAGAGCCAATGATTATTTCTACGGGGACCTGCAATGCCACATACAGTAGTACCTGCATTGTGCATAGTGGAACTTATCTTTGACCAAAGTAAATTCGGATTTTTGCCATCCAAACCAGTTGGATTAGACTAGAATATCTTCATATTTTTGTCGGAAGGACGGCTGTTGTAGTTTACCTACATCAATTTGGGATTTATTCTTAATCATTTTCCTGGAAAATTTTAGTGTAAACCTGCAACGGATAAGTGCATGGTTCGAGTCGACATAAGTGTTCCAAAAGACGACAATCTGGATGCAACCACGCATCTATAACTAATTGCTATGATCTATTTGAGTCTACCGTTGTCCGGGTGCTGGAGGACGCCATGTAGCGCAACGTCTACACTACGCTGAAGTTTTATATAAATATATCTGTTCCGCAGCTATCCAAAAGCCGTTCACCATATCTTGGCGTCGAGTTAAAGTGTATCTTCCACCTAAATGAAATTCTGCGTTGCTTAAGCGCCCAACTTGAGCATTCATGTCACCCATAACCAAGACTATATCTGAACTTCGTGCTCTACTTAGTAAGGAGCTTAGTTCGGAGTAAAAGGCGTCCTTGCTTTCGTCTGTGCTGCAATCGGTAGGAGCATATGCAGATACAACGAAGAGGCAACGTTGATAACGGTTTTGTTCATTGATTTTAGTAGATGTATTTAAACGTGCCGCACACAGTCGACTATTTAAAGGGATCCAATCAATTAAGCAAGCTTCAGCTCGTGCGCTAAGGACAATACCAACGCCCCATTTACCGGCTTGAGAGAACTCTGTGGAACCAGATGTTCGAAGCCAATAACGCGTAGATAGGGATGGTGCAACCAGTTCTGTAATGCACGTAGGATCCTGTATTCTGGTTTCAGATACGCAACATATGTCGATTTCTAATTTATCCAACGTACGTGCAAGAGATTCTTGTTGTCCAAGTTGTTTTAATGTTCGCACATTAAATGCGCCTACGTTAAAACCTAACCTAGGTTTAATGAATGATCGTCTACTAGAACTATTTTCGATATTTGGCAACCTGATATTGGGCTCAGTGATATGATCTACACCAACCATATTCATAGTATCTAAAAGAGTGTTATTGTTAGATTGAGAAGAGGAAGGGGAAGGAAAGGAGGCAGAATCGGAGATAAAGTTGCCTGCAGTAGCCCGATTTCGCTTATCCACCCTGCGCGGCTCAGCAGATAAGGCGACCCTTTTTATACTGCGCGACGGCCGATGCAGTATGTAATCATTGTAAGTTGTACTTGTCATGAACCTTGCCGGATCAAAATGGACACAGCCATCATTCCGTTTCATGTGAAACCTCGAGTTTGGTCTAACTGCGCAATAACTCTTTTGTTAAATGTGTAATGACTGAATGAGAGCAAGTAACCCAGACGTGAAGAGCAAGTTTCGGCTGCTGAAGGAAACTTTGGCCACTGGCATCTGGGCAGATAGTGCTCATCAGCCTTGGCTGGCAGACTATCTAGGAGAAGGAAAACTCAGAATACAAACCATCACTAGGAATGGGCGACCTAGTGTTCTTTTACAGTCCACATATAACCATACACTTGTAAGTGTCTTCCTGAACGTTTGGCGATTGGCTGTGGCGTTCGACAAGGATGTGTTGTTACTATCGTCTTTTGTGTGTAGATTCCACTGCTTTGATAACTTGAGAACCAATTATTTAGTTCTGGTTGATTAACCTATTTGTCGGTAGACCGTCAGAATGCGTTAATCATGAGTAAAATTGAGAAGCTGACGTAGTCTATCTAATAAAATTTAGCACAGACAACATTAAGAATTGTGGCTACTCTGGCCGAGATGTTCAGGTTACGAACGATGTGAATGCCCAAGTTTGGTGCGTCAGTAACGTAGAATTTAAAACGGGTTGAAGATATACAATAAGTTCAATGCGCAACTATAATGGTGAACGACTGTTGGGCAGCTTTGCGGTACATAGTTTATAGTTGGGTTGCACAATCTTCAAACATAATGTAAGGCGTTGCCCCACATTGCGTTTACCAGCTTCTGAACTACTTTGAATTCAAATATATCATGTAGCGATTTGTTATATATTGTGTGGTTGCATACAGGACAGTCATTCGTGTTGGAACACGTACTCGGAACATGCACTTTTCCACTGTAGCTTTGAACAAAGGTTTTCCGGAAAGTTAAATAAGAATAAGCTTTAAATAAAATTTAGAAAACACGAAAATCCGTCTTTCTAACAAAAATATGAAGATTTTCTTAAATCGTTCTTTGGCACTCCTCATTAGTAGTCAGATTCATTGTTGCTAGGGTCGGAACCTGAGAGAATTTGGTTCAGAGTCATGCAGCCAATACCCTTTCTCGCAGAAGCCCTGAATTTGCGTGCACTTTGCAGTCCCCGACTAATTTGTGCTTTAAGCAGTTTTTATTTTAGGTGGATTCTTGTGGATATCGCTTTCGACCTAGACTTCCAGCTAGCCAGCGCTGATTTGTCATTATAAGACGGGTAAAAGGTGACCTGCGCAAGGGATATCAAATTAAAGTATTATGCCAGAGTACGTCTGTATATTCTCGCATAATAGACCAAAACAATGTAAAAGATGACGAATGCATCTCATCTACTAAACCAATTTCGTCTTTTTATGATAATCAATAGTAAAAATTTGAATTACTGTGGTCGAAGATAGAAATGTATTAATTACCTTTTACTTTGAATCTATTATTAGCTATTATTATGGGAAAACTATTAGCATTGCACACGACGCATTTAACGTGTTAAAAGCTTTTATAACTACCGCAAAAGTAGAATTAATCTGCGAAGACCACCTACATTGCGCGTTTCCGGTTGTAGAGGTGGTGCTGATCGTCAGGTAAAAATAAATGGTTTAATAGCCTGAAAATCAGGCACCGAAGTTTTAAATTTCTTATTGAGGAAGCGTGATGTTATATTGTTTAAGTGTATTCTTTATCAACACAAAATAGAGTATTTATTTTTTTGTATGCATGTGCTTGTTTGTGTGGTCTGTGTAGTTTCATTGTTTAAAAAAAAAAGTTCAGCTTGAAAATCTATGGTTTTCTCAGTTTTGTATGTTTTTTTAAAAAAATTTTATTTCTGCATAAAGGTGATGGATTTGGAGTTGATGATTAGTAATGTTTCTGTGGTGTGGAGGAACGAAACTGTTCGTTTGCCAAATATCTGCTTTAAGCCGTTGCAACCGGATAACAGTGCGTGTGCAGTGACTAGTCCTATGGAATATTTCCGCTTAAATCAGAGTCTCTTCGACTACGATGTAAGTTTTGTCTTCAAAATCAAATTTGCGAGCTTGATATAAAAACCAATACCTTCATATTTATCCCGTTACACAACATAGCAAAACTACTGCCAATCACATAATGTAAGTCGGTTTTTTAAATAATATTTTGGATAGTAAATTAAACAGACAGATAGATGACCGACATTCACCTTTTCATTGTCAACATTGTCGGTTCGATTAGGCGACAAGGTTGCACTAACGACGATTGAAAAGTTAACTATCACGTACTTTCAGTTTCACATTTTAGGCATAACTGTCGTGATGACGACCTCTGATCAACTGCCGATTTCAGTTTAATCCGACGTTTCGCAGTCTCTAATTAATTTTGTAGTCATAGAACGATATGCTTAAATGACGGATGTCGTGAATAATAGTATTCTGTCACGAGATTGCTGGTCTAACCTTTTTTAATTCTAGCCATCCACCACAGTTGCTTCGGTAGTCTGGCTGGCAGGATGTGTAAATGGTATTTACAAAAAGTGACACAACCAACGTAAACGACGTTCTATATTGAAGTTCGATGGTGATGATACATCAAGGAGCGACGGAGTTGAAATGGTCGGCGGAAAAATGTTGCTATTAAATAATTTATACCGACGACCGGCTGGCAATGACATAAACAAACCGAGTGAACATACCGATTAAAAAGGGTTGTAAGTAATGAAAACAATGATCGCGCTGCTTAAAGTAGAGCCGACAGATTTCTTGACTGTATAACCTTTTATTTGGTTCTCAGTGCAATCGAAAGGCAATTCCAGGGTAATTAGCATATTTTTCCAAAGGCAGATGCAGCACGGAATTTACATCCGAAAGTCTCGACAGTAGCCGATCTATTTATTGTCACCAGAGATCCTATGTAGACGAGTTTATTGACGAATGACATGACTATCTTAGGTTCCGTATTAGATATGATCATAACACCAGTTTTCGGGGGCGTTTGGCATTAAACCATAACGAATGGATTCTTCTTGAGCGCTTTTAATGCCTCTTTGGTGCTCGTCTTCTTTTCCTGCCATCAGTTTAGCAGCGAAAGTGTGTGAATTTTGTACGAGCAACCTCATCCCGAGAAAAACGCCGTCTGCCAGGCCGTGCTCGCCTTTCTAGTTCTTCACGAATTCTAAGGGTTCTAGTAGTAAATATTCAACAATTAACTTTTCCTTTAATTTGTGATAAATCTCACTTGATCACGTCACAATTTAATTTCATGTGGATGGACGAAAGTTTTCAGGAATCTGGTGGCAATCAGTATCTAATAAGCAAACTTTATTAATTTCGCGTTGTTGACAAAAGTTTAACTTGTGTCCATTGTACGTGATATCTACTCGTTCTGTTGTGTATGGATATGGGTTTCACGAATTTACATAAATGTACTCAAAATGTATCTTGTTTACCGTTTTAGTCTCACGTTTTGTATATACTTGAATATATTTACTTTATTGTTCTTTGTTGTGTGATTATATTTTCAGGAATATTACTTTGACCTTGTGGTAAACATTGATTATGCCTGGCATCTTTACTGGTGCGTTAACAACCCAATGTCTGTGTCAGTTGGACCAACAAATTCAAGTTGTTTGGCGACTTCGGGTATGCCGATGCAACCGAGCCTTAATTTCGGTGGGCCTCTTCAAGGTGAGATTTATTTCCAACCATTTCCATTTAGGATGATCATTTTAACGATATATAAGCTGCATAAGCAACCTGGTATTATTCGAACCGTATTATTTGCATGGAGGATTCATCAATAGTATTAGCTATCAAGCCATTACTTGCTTGAGATTTTTTGCCGCCACCATTTATTGTCTTTTTAATTCAAGATTTATTTCCAGCTTTATTTATTAGGAATGTACTCGTTATTATTATTATTATTAACATTATTATTATTATTATTATTATTATTATTATCATCATCACTGGCAGAAATACAACACCTTTAATAATTGATGCTTTACGGCCATATAACCACGAGAAAAAAAACTAAAAATAATAATTTAAAACAAGTAAAAACGTTGCTAACAGCAAATTCTTTATAAGTAAATTCTAAATCAGATGGTTAAACTTATCTAAGTAACACAGAAATGAGACAACTGGGATCTATGCACACACCGCTATGGCAAAGTCTTCGTTGAGGCAAGGCGACATCGGAAATACTACTCCTTGCGGTTTTAATTGAATTTTTGCACGAAAACTACAGTCTCGCTGTTAACTCTACCCTAATAATAAAAGAAGGTTAAGAGTATTATGCTTTACATTTGCAAAATGATCGTCACTGAGATAGTTTCGATGAAACACCGTGAAGGTTTTCTAAATTAGAACCGGTGCACACGTCGACCCCAACCTTATAGAGTAATGGGTCATATACTAAACGAGTATAGAATGAGCAAACAGCAATAACATTATTTAGATCAGGGCTGCGAGCTTGATATAAGCACCAATCCCATGATATATAATTTTTTCAGTATAAAATAAGCATCTTATAATGTAGAAAAGACAATTCATACAGTAGATCGGTTTCGTCCTTATTGGGAGCTCTTCCTGTACTGTTCAGAATTTGTGGTGGACAGCTTTGCTTATTCGTAGTTGGTAAACTATTTGGCTATGCTTTTCAGAAAACGGTGGTCGATGTAATCGTATAGATCTACGAATATAAAGGACTAAGTTTATCTAGCATACAACAAAAAATATCACCGAAATGCATTTTACACACGATGTTTAAGGCAAAGTTAGATACTCGTTTTTCTCCATTAATGGCGAAAGTTCAATTAAGCTACTATAGCTTTCGAAATTATTATTTCCCTTAAAATGTATATATTCTAAATTATTGATACAACTTTCAAGATTTGTAAAAATGTCAATTACATCTAAATACTCACTTTGAAGCCGTGAGTGATTAGTGATTCCGTAGAATTAGCTTACATTTAGAAGATACGATTTTCGTATTTAAATGCAGAATAACTACGGTAATAAATAAGATGTGGCCTCAGCAGAATCTTGGTTATCGAGTAACAATAAATTATCGTCCGCATAGTCAAGATCGATTAAATTACCAACAGAGAGAACTTTGACGCCTGCATCCTGAATATATGGAATAGTATTGCTAATAACGGCATCTTTTGCAGAATTTGAAATAATCGGAGGGGGAACAGACATCCTTGACTGACGCCATTACTAGTAATGAAGTAGTCAGATAATCCACTGTAGACCCTAACGCGACCCGAAGTGCTCCTGCGGTGTGCGTGTATAATATTTCTAAATTTAGTGGTATATTAAATTTTCAACAGAATATCGAATAGGACATTGAAATCCATCCTTGAAAGCTTGAAAGATGGTTATTTGCGGGAGACGGAATACGACCGTTGTTCAAGTACTGGATTAAAGGTGAAATTATTAGCTTTACAACCTTTGTGTAGAAGAGTTCAAGGTATCTGTGACTCTTACACAGTAGGTGACAAGACAACATGAGCAGAGGAATGGAAGATTGAAAACTAGAAATAAATAAAAGATACATTAGCTTAGAGGCTGAGGCAATGATAATTATTATAAGTAAAAGTGCACAGAGTCAATACTTAATTGTAGCACTGAATTACTGATTAAATCATCATCATATAAGGTGTAAAAAATTAGGTACTTTAATGGAAGTAATTCATGAGTCAGTATGATAACCAAGACCATAATTGAGTTAGTAACAGTTTTATATGTGTTCTTGTTTAAACTTTAAGATAAATTGTGTATACAATGTTACCTTTAAGATAATTAAGTAATGCATTAAAAGTCCATACTGATAGCGTTAGAGATAAATTGCTTTGGCATCGGCAATTATTTGTCCTTTACCTGATCTGCGTTTTGACTAACACAGGCTGAATTCTAATTGTTTTGTTTATTTAATATATTTCGGCGGCCTATGTCAGCCGCCTTTTTCAGTCGACTCATTATCATTAAACTAACATTGGTTGCGCGGGTGGTGATAACAATTATTATAATCAAGGTTGCGGTCTTGATATAAACACCTGACCCATTAATTACTTACATATGTCAGTATAAACTAAAAATTGTATAGTGTAGAAAAGGCAATTCATCCAGTAGACCGGTTTCGTCCTTATTGGGAACTCATCATGTACTGGCCAGAATTTGCCGCGGATGAATTGCCTTTTCTACACTATACAATTCTTAGTTTATACTGACATATGTAAGTAATTAATGGGTCAGGTGTTTATATCAAGACCGTTGCGACTGCAGAATGAAGATCTTGACATAGTCGACAGGTTTACATATCTTGGGAGCTCTATCAATAACGTCGGCAATATGTCCGATGAGGTGAGAATACGGATCGCGAAAGCTAGAGTAGCTTTCTCGAACCTTCGTCATTTATGGAGAAACGCGAATATTTCACTTTGCCTTAAAGGTCGTGTTTACAATGCATCTGTACGCGCAGTCTTACTATACGCTAGTGAAACTTGGCCTCTTAGAGTTGATGATCTGAGACGCTTACAGGCATTCGATCATCGTTGTTTGAGAAGTATGGCACATGTTGGTTACCAACAACGAATAACTAACGTTGACATCCGTAGACGTATTTTTGGATCTGACAATAAGTGCTCGTCTTTAGAAAAGCAAATAAGGCTCCATCAACTTCGTTGGCTCGGGCACGTTTTGCGTATGCCCTCATTCCGATTGCCCAATAGAGCTCTGTTCTCTCATCCAGCACCAAATTGGCGTAAGAAACAAGGTGAGCAGATTTTGACATGGCAGAAACAATTAAAGTCACTTACATCCAAATTGGGTAGTATAGGATCCACTCGTCTGCCGGGATGGGGTCCTCGTGCACATCACAGTTCTTGGTTAGAAACCCTTAGCGATATGGCAGCGAATCGAGCTCAGTGGCGATCTTGTTGCAGATGTATAGTAGAATCATCTTCGTAACTTTCTTTTCTTAGTAGGGCAAAGTTAGCTGCGAGGTTCGGTTTGTTTATGACGTGATACGGTGAAATCCGCAAGGAAGCTGTGTTGCTGATGTCGCCTTGCCCGAATGCTAACTTGGCCATAATGGTGTTGTGGAGGTTTAGTTTGCCTCATTTCTGTGAGTTATCCTGATAAATTTACTCATAGTAGCAAGGTTTTCATTCTCTCTCTACCCCTCTCCCTCTCTCGTAAATCTCAATAATAATTTATCTAAATTCACTTATATACTTTTTCACTCCTTATGGTTATATGGCAGTGAAACATTAGTCACTTGACTTTTGTGTGGCTGGAAATGATGATGATGATGACAACGGCCGCCGAAATATATTGAAGAAACAAAACAACTAGAATTCAGCCTGTGTTAATCAAAACACAGATCAGGTAATTATTTGTACTGTTTCACTTTCGATTGTATGTAGATAAATCTTGTGTTTGTTGATTGATTGTATATGGAAACTGCTCCGTTAGATTTTTCTGAAATCCAATGAGGTAATGCGAATTTTCACTTATTGTCGATGTTCATGCTGTAAGCGATATAGAAGTTTTGATTATTTGAACTTTGCATTCATGCGTGTATATCGTGTGTACTTTAATTATATTGTGCATTTAATTGATTCGTGACATTTAGGTAACACTGATGGCTGGAATGGCTTGGAGAAAGAGAGAGAGAGAGACGTGCAGATTATTCAGTTAGATTTTCTAATGTGAACTTCAGCTTTTATGCCAAAATATATTTCGTCCTTTGAGTAGAATTTTCCTTGCTGTTTAACAGTCGATTATTGAATTTGGATCATAGTAACCGACATGGCTCACGGATACCTTTACCGTTAGTTAGAATTATGTTAAAACATGTTTGATACGCAAATGATATATAAGCGGAACTTTTGTAATATTGGCATTCTCGGTTCTGGTAATAATGAATGTTACACATCTTGGTTATATCTTTGATTTCTTATTATGGGTTGTTGTAGAGGGACTCCGGCAGAAACTCATTATTAAGACAGAAGTTAGCAGAACTTCGTTCACCTAAGTGTCCCTCGATGAACGATAGCATTAAATTGGGTAACGATGGAGTAAATATCTCCGCTGACCAATGGTTATTTTATTCGTCTTGACAGGAATCAGGCTTGTGATTCACATGAAGCTCTTAGATGGCGTAAAATTATTGAAGTAAATAACCCAGATAGGATTAGAGTCAAGCTTATACAATGATGGTAATGGTTAAACTTCTGCATTTAAGCAACCGACATGAGTTTATACTTGCATCTTCGTCCACACGGCGTTCGAATATTTACCATCATGACCTGATAACATTGATTTTAGAATATCCTTATATTTTTTCAAATTTTCTTTCATCTATCTGAGGTTTATTTGTATTAAGCTTTCCGGAAAATGTCAGCCGAAATCTACTCCAGATAAGCGACATAAGTGTTCGAAAACGAGTGACAGCATCGGAAACAAACGCGCTACCTATAACTAATTGATACATGATCTATTTGAGTCCACCATTGTCCGTGGGTGGGTGAGCGCCATGTAGAAAAAGGCTTGTGCTAATCAAGTATCATCTATGCGCCTCGTAGCTGTCTAATAGTCGTTCATCATTGTTATTGTGCATTGAGCATAATGTGTCTGCTACTTAGATGTTATTCTGCGTCACTCATGTTCTACTTAGTGTACAATTTAGGTCGGCATAGAAAGCACCCTTGCTGTCTTTTGTGCTGCAATCGGTGTAAGCATAAGCATATGCCTCACAAAAGCACACTTCATTAAGTTTTCTGGCATTGATTTTAGTGGACGTTCTTTAGCTTGCAGTACAAAGTCGGAATTTAAGAGGGATTCATTCAGTTCATCAAGCTTCAGCACGTAAGCTTAGGAAAATATCACCTTCCCAGTATTCGGATTGAGAGAACTTCGTTGCACCGGATGTTCGGAGCAGGTAAGGCGTGGATGAGGATGGCTCACCCAATTCTGTAATGCTCGCAGAAATATGCAATCTATTTTTCACAAAGCTACTTTTTCTCCTTTTTGTTTTTATTTTTGTATATTTCTCCTTATTTTTGTATTATTCCTATTACAATAGAAAACAATTGGCTAAACGCGACAGCCGCAGTAATAACTGTGCTTGTGAATAATGCGGTTGATCTTGAATCGGAGACGGTACAGAAAGCAATGGCATGGGAATCTGAATTTATACGAGCTGTGAAACGTTGGGCTGATGAGAATAGCAATGTTACAGTGGCGTTTATGGCTGAAGTATGTTTTCCTACCTCAGCGTATCATTTATTGGTGCTTTATTGTAATCCATTAATATTATTTCATCTACTTCTTTTGTGTCATTCCAACCTTAATTAATGTGTGGTTTTATAAAGTTTTAAAGTTTTGAATTGAAATAAATAAGGTTAAGTTACGATAAATTGATTAGGAGTTCCCTGACTAAGATGAATGAGTTTATTTGAGTTGAAATTGTCTGATTTGAATTGGGTTGAATTGTGTGAGGTTGAAGTGGGTGGAATTTGGTTGATTTTTATTTAGATCATTTTACTTTATACGATTTGAATTAGAGTAATGTTGAGTAGAATGGCTTAGAGCAGAACCGCGCTAAGTTGAAATGAGTAGAATCGAGTTAGATTGAGCGGAGTTAAGTTAAATTGAATTTCGTTGAATATAGTTATGTTGATTCAATTTAACTTGTCTAAATTGAATCATATTTACGGCGACATCTTGTAAAATGACATTTCTTTGCTGTGGTAAGGTATTAGTATTTCATACAATTGTTTCGGCTTTGTGATAGTTGGTAGTGTAGAACTTGGTGTGTTGTTGAAGGCAAGAGTAATGATTTTGAAAAAAGGACTTGTCGATCGAAGTATCAAACAATAAATATCAGAAAGAATTTTGGGCGAGTGTATAATTCTCATTTTGTCAGAAAAAGGAGAGTCTCTTAAAAAGGGGCCAAAAACAACCGATGTAAACACAATTAAAAAATAAAATGATTATCATGAAATTGGTGATTGTTTTGTTATTGATAGTGATAGTGATATTGATGGTGATGGTGATGGTGATGGTGATGGTGATGGTGAAGTTAGTAATGGTGATGATGATACGGTTGACATAAGATTTAAATTATTCTTGGAGGTTATCTTAACTTGTCTACTTAAAGGGGTTTCAATAAATTAAACTAAATGAAGTCCTGAAGTGCAACTGAAATATCTGCTGTACAGTGCGATCTTGAATTTGAAAATATAGTCCAATAAGATTGAAACCATGTTATATTATATGTATGCTGAGGAATAATAATTTAGTTGGTTTGGCTAGCAAATTTTCAGGTATGAAGAAACTCTGAGAGCAAGGATAACATTCATAATTGCAACATAGAGTGAGTGCAAACTGCAATCACTCTCCCGGTCAGCTTTCGTAGCCGTAGGAACGCAGGCAATTCTTAAGGCTTTCCCACAGGGTTACTTAAGGCCAAACAAAGGCATGAGCCAGTCTACTGTGCTTATGACAGCGATAATTATGAACTTTTGCTAAGGAGGAAGGGCAGCCAACAGCATTCTTCTTTACTTATCTTGATGATTGTACATGCTAGTTTAGAAAATAATATTCACAATTAACATAAATGACGAGTATTGTTACTTGTTTTGCAGAGTGGGTAGTTTTAGCCATTTTCTACTGGCTAGGCTAATGTTAGAATTATCGTTATGATTAGCTATGGTCTGCCGTTCATCAGGCCTAGAATTTCTATGGCAAAAGGCTCTTGCGAAGATCTATGGAGATATGTTTAAATAAAACGGTTAAATGGAATCGAAGAAATCCCCCCCTCTCTCTCTCTGTAATATAATATAACAGTTTAATTGAATTTACTCAATGAAATTTTTCATGGAGGTGAATATATCTCTATTTTTAAGCTGTCCGCTGATGAGGACAGGCAAAATGCGAAAATCGTCAGTCTGCCCGACTGGAA
The DNA here is from genome assembly GCA_029291075.1 of Eudiplozoon nipponicum. NCBI lineage: Eukaryota > Metazoa > Platyhelminthes > Monogenea > Mazocraeidea > Diplozoidae > Eudiplozoon > Eudiplozoon nipponicum. Next base: position 27,643 of record JAQBSW010009560.1, read on the forward strand.
GCAGTTTAACATTACAATTTTAACTGTTACTTGGAGTGCTCTGGATTATTTCCTACGATGCAACAAATTAAATTTTCTTTGTCATTTTAATTTCATTTATTAGTGGAACAGCTTGTTATTGTTTTCATGTTCTAACATTGTCTTTGTGACAGATTTTTAATTTTCCTCCTATCATTAGATCTATTTGAAGAAAATGCTCATTCTTTTATTTTGTATAGCGCTCTGTCGAGGATGAGATTAAGCGTCAGTCTGAAACTGATGTGTTCACTATAATCATAAGCTATGTCGTTATGTTTGTTTACGTCAGCTTGACTCTGGGAACATACCGCTCTTGGAAAACTGTTCTTGTAAGTGTTTGAATTATTTAAACTCTCAATAAAAGTAAACATTAATAGAACGAATAGTATTTAATGGCTATCTACTACTACTACTACTACTACTACTACTACTACTACTACTACTACTACTACTACTACTACTACTACTACTACTACTACTACTACTACTACTACTACTACTACTACTACTACTACTACTACTA
>JAQBSW010009561.1:0-28182 GCA_029291075.1 Eudiplozoon nipponicum
TATTGGACCTTCACGTGTGCCAGTTACCGCAGATCTTCAACGAGACATTACTCAGCCTTCACACAGTCTCTCGCCACTGATGTCAACGCCACAACAGAAGGAACAACAGCCAGTCAACCAGAGCTGGTCTCAAGTGTCTAGGAGTATTTCTAGACACTGATACACTAACCAACTTTGCCGGAGAGCACAATACCGATTCTAACTGACTTCGTAACGTCGTACGGCATTTACTTGAAGCTGGCACGTTTTACAATACTGCCAAGTATTTAAACAGAGAGTGTTCTAGAAAATAAACGAATAATTTCTTTCCAAATAATATTTGTTTCAAACAGCAACGGTGGTTTAAATTTATCAATAATTGTCACTTTAATTTTGTCGGAAGAAATATCTTCCTCTACACTGGTCTCAAGTATCTAGAAATACGTCCGGTCCTGATAAGGACCATCCATATTAACTGTCTCTCATTATCTACAGCTTGTTTATTGTTTTGTTACGTCGCACAGTATTTATTTGTAGCCATGGCAGTTACATTGGTAAACACTAACAAGTAGCATGCTTAGATAATCAATGCTGTGGTATAGGTGAGAGCAACTGCAAGTACCGACCAAAGCAGCGCTTCTCGAGTAATTATTGCAACGCGCTTATATAGGTCTGAAATCGCATGTGATTTGCCCAATGAAACGCGCGTCCTCATCCGTTCAGCGTATTTAATTTTAAATGTATTTACAAATTGTCGGTGAATTAATTTGATCCGCTACATTTGTTTTTTAAACATGTAAAATCTGTAAACGCCCCGGCTTCAAGTAAATGCCGTACGACGTTACAAACTCGGTTAAGGTGCTCTGAATAGAGATTAGTAAGAGGGCCTGGTAATGCCTTCGCTTTAAGTCTTCAGAGGTTGAAGATGTCCTAGTGCCTTTGGTGGACTCTGGTTGAGTTGTCGCTCCCGTGGTTGAGCTGTACTCACGATGTGGATGGCCTCCTGCAGGTTCTGCACTTAATTGGCTCGTCTCTCCGGTATACCGCAACAAGATGAGTCACGGATGTAGTTAGTTGTTGGTGAAACCATCAAATCACCAGCGTAGGTATTGACAGCCGACAGAACGCACACGTATTGACAGCCGACAGAACGCACACGCGTGAAGCAGGTAGAAGGCAAATGCCACAACTGACTTGCATGGTAAATTACCGTGCTTAAATAGCATGCATATTGTGTACTTGCATACTATTGGTTAAACGTGGTTAAACGTGGTTAAACGGCAATTTTGCTTTTTTCTCATTGGTGCAACGTAAATAAATTTGAATTTAATTTACGCAATATGTCGGCGATTGATTTGTGTCGTTACAAATCTATGCGATTCGAATAAATTGTCGGTTATTCTAAAATAAAGGTGTATAATATTGTGCAAAACGTGTTCTTTTGCGCCATAAATCGTAAATCTAGGTCAATAACGCCTCTCTCTTTTTTCTGACATATTATAGCGCGTTGCCAAGCTGCTCTATATTTTGTATCAGATATCCAAGAAATCATTGCTTTTCTAATTAATCGAGTAAATATTTCGGATGGTGTGTCTCATTTAAAAGAAAAATTGACATATATTGACATTTAGTTTGGTATTGTTGCTTTATGTTTTGTCGTTGTTTATGTTCCTCGCCTACTTCAACAAAGTTGCCCGGTTGTCCGTTTAGTAGTCAAATTTCTGCTTTGCACTATTCGTTTCGCACAGATCCGATTGATCCCCATTTCCAAGTACGCAACGATTTGGTCTTAGTTTTGACTGCGTGAGGATTTGTTCCCTTCATCTGAAGTCTTCAACATCGTACATAGTAACCACTGCACATGAGGTACGATCACGTCTTCGTTGACTTGTAACGTTACGGAACATAATTTCCCGTTCCCACATCAGGCCAACAATCACATGTTTACAGAGCATAATGTTGTTAATCGAACAATATGTCTCAGTAACTAAACAAAATACCTAAAAGTTAAGTAGAACTGTTTCGGAATAAATTTACCATAATTGATTATATCTGCTATTTTGTGTATTGTGCTGTGTACACACGCGATTATTGACCTGATGATGGAGCGGGAAATTTTGTTCCGAAACGTTGCCAGTCAACGAAGTTTAGATCGTACCTCAATTCCAGCGGTTAGTATAAACGATGTTGAAGCCTTCGGAGGAAAGGGACGAATCCGCACCCAGCCAAACAGCAACCCAGTCAACCAGAGCTGGTCTCAAGTATCTAGGAGTATTTTTAGACACTGCTACACAAACTAACGTTCTCGGCATTTTCCGGAAAATGCAATACCGGCCCTAAGAAGGGCGCCCACTAGTACAAAATCTCAGTCATCCTGGCTCGTAACTGATTTTTTAACGTCGTATCGCATTTACTTGACGCTGGGGCGTTTTGAAATACTGTAACGACACAAATCAATCGCCTACATATTGCGTAAATTAAATTCAAATTTATTTACGTTGCACCAATGAGAAAAAAGCAAATTGCCGTTTAACCACGTCTAACCACGTTTAACCAATAGTATGCAAGTACACATATTGCATGCTATTTAAGCACGGTAATTTACCATGCAAGTCAGTTGTGGCATTTGCCTTCTACCTGCTTCACGCGTGTGCGTTCTGTCGGTTGTCAATACGTGTGCGCTCTGTCGGCTGTCAGTATCTACTCATCTTGTTGCGGGATACCGGAGAGACGAGCCAATTGAGTGCAGGACCTGCAGGACACCATCCACAACGCGATCACAGCTCAACCACGGGAGCAAAAACTCAACCAGAGTCCACCCAAGGCTCTAGGACATCTTCAACTCTGAAGACTTCAGGCGAACGCATTACCCGGCCCTCTTAAGGGCCCCCATATCAGTAACTAATCTCTATTCAGAGCACCTTAACCGAGTTTGTAACGTCGTACGGCATTTACTTGAAGCCGGGGCGTTTACAAAATTGGCGACCGCGCCAGGATATTGATTATTTATCTGATTTTTTTTGGTATAAATAAATTGACTTTCTTCTTCATTTGTTTGGGATAAATCGACTAACATTTGCGTTTTCTTTACCCTGATCCTGGTTTTTCTGGGAATTTTGTTGGGCATATATTCGTGAATTTGTGGTGTGAGCATAATAATAATTCATTGGCACTAAAGGCCAACGGGGCCTCTGTTCGTCTTCCCTAAAGGAAAATTTCAAATTTTGTAAGCAGTGTGTTATTCTTGCTGTTGAAAATAATAATTCATTGGCACTAAAGGCCAACGGGGCCTCTGTTCGTCTTCCCTACAGGACAATTTCAATTTTTGGAAGGAGTGACGCTGTTCTGTGTTGAAATAATAATACATTGTCATCAAAGGCCAACGGGGCCTCTGTTCGTTTTTTCCTTTTGTACTGGACAATATCAAGCAACAGTGGAAGCTGTTTGTGGGTAAGCGTTTCGTTATATATTTATACATTTATTTTCATATTGCTTATAAATTTATGCTTTTAAGATCCCGTAAGATTGTTAAAATGTCAGGTCCAATTTTAGATATTGATGTTCCTGTTTGGGATGGAGATAGTGAGTTATTTTTATGCGCGTAGACTCCGCTTTCTCCCCGTTTCCTGATTATGACAGTCATCAAAAACTGTCAAAGGTTTTTGCTAAACTACCTTCTGAATTGCAGCGACGGATTTATCCTAAGCTTGAGGCCATTAGGAAGCTACCTAATCCCATTTTGGGCCTACAAAACGAGGTAGAATCCTTGCTTGGACCCACTGAAACTGAGCAGATAATAAACAAATATGCGCAGTTAGATATGCCAAATCTTGGCCCCATAGAAATACTGAGGGAATTACGGAAACGTTGGTATAAAACCAACATTTCTGACCATGAGGCTAAGGTTGTTTTTATTAACAATCTTCCCCAAACATTAAAACTCTTTGCCAGACAGCTCCCCAACACTCTCTCTATAGATGACTTATCTGAGAGATGTGAGTTAGAATATAGGGTTTTGGAACCCAAAGTGAATCCATCATCCTTTTCTTCACCCCCGCAAGATGATAGAATCTCCTCCTTAGAGAGAACAGTGGCGAACATGGCCAAAGTTCTAGAAGGATTGGCCATTACCAAATCGGAGATAAATCATGTGAATGCTCGACCAAAATTCGTTTCCAAGTCAAATTATAATGGTAGGCGGCGATCGAGATCTCCGCAATCATTTAATAAATATGCTCCAAAGAACTGGTGTTATAACCACCAGAAGTTTTTTATGCTTGCCAAGTTTGTCTTTGTCGTTCCGAAGAATTTCCGAATGAGTGTCAATTTCCACAGCTGACGGAGAGGACAACAGACCGCAGGCACAAGGGTGCATCAGCATCGGGAAACGTCTGGCGCAGGAAGTAGAAGACCGTACTTTCTGCACATCAACGGCATCAACGGCGCTACAGGGAAGAAGCCAACTACAATCCGACATCCCTGTCGACTCTTTTCGTCCACGCCGAATTTTTCACATAGAGAACCAAACAGACAATGCCGGTCGCAATCACCAGCCTACTTGTTTGCATGACCCGGCCAAACAGCCAAACGAACTTCTGCACCTTCTTGATTTCAAAACTGGCGAAGAGTACATCGTAGACACAGGTGCGGCAGTCTCAGTTCTCAAAGGTGATTCAATGGCCGAGATGTCGCTAGGCGTTCTTCTCGCAACAGCTACAGGCGAGCCCATACCAACTTATGGCTGCCAATACCGCACACTCAACATAGGTCTACGACGTGAATTTTCCCACAACTTCATCATTGCCAAGGTCTCACATAATATAATAGGCCTTGATTTCCTTCTAAAATTTCGGCTCATTGTTGATCTTGCCAATCAAAAGATCATCGACCCCTCCACCGGACTTGAACAAAGCTTTTGGACACTTGCCTCCGAGCGTTTGGAGTTACAGGTCATTCAGCCAACCCCAGTGCATCATTCAGCAGAGATATCAGCAGCTCTTCGAAAATACAAATCGCTTTTCGATCTTAACAAATCCGATCTACGAGTCTCCAACACGATGCATCATATCGTCACAGAAGGACAACCTATTGCACTCAAGAAGCGACCACTGGCTCCTGCTAAGCTGAAAGCTGCCCAAGAAGAATTCTCAAGGCTTTTGGAAGAGGGAATCATCAGACCATCAAAAAGTTCATGGGCGTCACCACTGCACTTAGTCTCAAAATCAAACGGATCGTACAGAGCCTGTGGAGACTACCGTAAGCTAAATTCAGTGACAAAATCTGATGCATATCCTATTCCAAATATCAACACATTACTTGAAAAACTCAACGGCAGCAATTTCTTCTCAGTGATTGACCTCAGACAAGCGTACCATCACATACCGGTAGCACCAGAGGATATCGAGAAAACTGCAGTCATCACTCCATTTGGCCTTTTTGAATATCTTTACATGCCTTTTGGACTTAAGTGTGCTACTCAGACATTTCAAAGATTCATAGACAACATACTTCGCGACGACTCTGCTTATTGTATGTCATATCTAGATGACATTATGGTATTCAGTCCAGATCTAGAATCTCATGCGAAACATCTACGAAATGTCCTCTCACGCTTATCCAACCACGGACTCAAGATCAACTGTGACAAGACGCAGATTGCAACTTCATCCGTCGACTTCTTAGGGCATCGTATCACGGCCCAAGGTATTCAACCGTTGCCGTCAAAGACGAATTCAATCAAGAATATCAAGTCACCAAGGACTTTGAGCGATTTGCAGAAAATCCTGGGAGTACTAAACTATTATCGCAAGTTCCTTCCAGGCCTTTCAAAACAACTTTATCCTTTGTGCAGGCACCTGCGGAACCGAAAAGGACTTAGCAAGAATTCCATCATTGCTTGGTCATCCGAAGACGAGGAATTACTTCGACTTGCCATCAACTCGTTAGCAAATGCCACAATGCTAACGCATCCAGATTTTGAAAAGCCATTTCTACTCACGACAGATGCTTCTGAATTCGCTATTGGAGCCACTTTGGAACAAGAGATCGACGGAGTTCGGAAGCCTATCAGTTTCTACTCGCGTACTCTCCAACCAGTAGAAACGAGGTACGACACTTTCGGCCGAGAACTTCTCGCCATCCACGACGCAGTGCGCCATTTTATCAGCATCATTGGCAGTAGCAGATTTGTTGTTTTCACAGATCATGCACCACTAGTTAGCGCACTTCGAAACGCAACTTCATCTATCGCCAAGTACCCTGCCAGAGTGGAAAGACAGCTTTCTCGTCTAAGCGAATGGCAATTTGACGTCTTTCACGTCAAGGGCAAACAGAACTTCATTGCAGATGCCCTGTCCAGGCCAGACGTCTCTCTACAACCACCTTCGCCGTCACCATTCACTGTCAACTCCGTGGCACTCAGTGAACCTGCACTAACGCCAACTCTCCTGCGAACTGAACAACGCGGTGACATTCACATTCAAAGATCAATAGCCCGTCACCCAACCAAGTTCATATGCCGTCTGTGGGAAGGCTTACCAATTGTTTACTTCACGGGTACGCAGCCCAACAAGCCAGTTCTGCCGACCAGCCTTCAGAGAAAAGTTTTCGATTCAATTCACTCAATTTCTCACCCAGGAAGCCAAGCGACTGTCCGACTTCTTACAGATCGTTTCTGGGGTCACAGACTTAGGCAGAATGTTAAACGATGGGTCTCAGAGTGTGCAATTTGTCAGAAAAACAAGATCACACGACACACTCGTTCTAAGTTGCAACATTTTCGGTCTACTTCTCGCCTAGCCATCGTCCACATCGACATAGTTCATCTGACAAAGGTTCAAGGTTTCAGCTACCTTCTAACTATGATCGATAGATTTACACGGTGGCCTGCGGCATTACCTCTTGGCACCATTTCTGCAGACGAAGTAACTAACGGTTTTATCTCTGCATGGATATCCAATTACGGTGTTCCCAATGAGGTCATCACGGACAGAGGCACTTGCTTCTGATCTGATCGTTTCAAATCCACCTTGCGGTACATGGGATGCATCTTACGCCAGACGACTGCCTACCATCCCCAAGCTAATGGCATGGTAGAGAGAATGCATAGGGAACTCAAAGCAGCTTTAGCATCCTCGTCCATTAATGGCAACTGGGTCGATGCACTACCTTTAGTTCTGCTGGCCATGCGTTCTCGTACTCGAGAATCCATTAAAACGTCTGCGTCACAACTCTTGTATGGCATGGATCTACGCCTGCCTAGTCAGCTCCCACGTCTACTACCGGCACAAGATGACCCACAAAACGAAGCTACCCGCCTTCGACTTCATTTCGGTAACATGTCCGAACAGCAGCCGAGACACACGCCTCGTCCAGTCTTCGTTCACCCACAGCTCCACAGCTGCAAGAGAGTACTCGTTCGCAACAATAATGCTGTTGCACCACTACAACCCAAGTATCGCGGTCCTTACCCGATTTTACTAAAACAGCCAAAATACTTCATCATTATGCAAGGCGCTACACCGACATCAGTAAGCATAGACAGGTTAAAACCGTTTATCGAACCACCTGATCCTGAGAGCGTTCAACCTTCTACACACGTCTCAGGCTCCGTCTGCCCACAATCTCAACCTGCTTTGTATAACGCGTAATTAATTTTTTTTAAACATTAACATTTAACTATAAAATTTTTTTAACCTTACGTTAATTTTTAGTATTTGTCTCACGTGGCATAACCAGCTGTTCTTAGCTAACAATTGTGTAGCATTTTTGAACAGTTCTTTGGTATTATGCCATCTCTGAGGCAATGTTCGTGTACATATTTTTATGCAATTACCTTTGATTTTAATGTATATATTTTTACATTATAATGTATTTCTCACACATGACATTACACTGCCTATTTTGGTATGACCAGCTACTTAGAGCTAACGCTTTCGTGTAGCAACACTAAGTAGTGATCAGCTTCATATCATGGTACAGGCCACTTTCAATGCATATCTCAACTTTATCTATTTCACAAAGACCACTCTACAAATGTCATGACCACAACGTCGAGCACTCTAGCTCCTTTGGTCGTATACAAACACATTGACAACGATCCAACCTGCTTAGGTTTTTAACTTAAACCTGGCAAATTCAGAGGCGATTTACCTCGAAATCTTCACGCTGCGGCTCCAAAACTTACACTGCTCTATTTTGCCTCACGTGCTATGACCGTCCACTAGAGCTAACAATTTGTGTAGCAATTCCTAGTGGTTACCTGGCATCATATCATTGTTGAAGCAACCAACAAGCATATTTAAGCCCAGCACTTATGGTTCATCATATTTTTGCTTAACTTGGTTCGAACTCTGTCATGCATTTCTTATCTAGCCTCGCAGAGAGGAATATTTTTTCTTTTTTTTCAGAGAGGAAAGTGTTGTAACGACACAAATCAATCGCCGACATATTGCGTAAATTAAATTCAAATTTATTTACGTTGCACCAATGAGAAAAAAGCAAATTGCCGTTTAACCACGTCTAACCACGTTTAACCAATAGTATGCAAGTACACATATTGCATGCTATTTAAGCACGGTAATTTACCATGCAAGTCAGTTGTGGCATTTGCCTTCTACCTGCTTCACGCGTGTGCGTTCTGTCGGCTGTCAATACGTGTGCGCTCTGTCGGCTGTCAATACCTACTCATCCTGTTGCGGGATACCGGAGAGACGAGCCAATTGAGTGCAGGACCTGCAGGACACCATCCACAACGCGATCACAGCTCAACCACGGGAGCAACAAACTCAACCAGAGTCCACCCAAGGCTCTAGGACATCTTCAACTCTGAAGACTTCAGGCGAACGCATTACCCGGCCCTCTTAAGGGCCCCCATATCAGTAACTAATCTCTATTCAGAGCACCTTAACCGAGTTTGTAACGTCGTACGGCATTTACTTGAAGCCGGGGCGTTTACAATACTGTCAAGTATTTAAACAAAGAATGTTCTAGAAAATAAACGAATAATTTCTTTCTAAAAAAAATTTTCAATCAGCCACGGTGGTTTATACTTATCGATAATTGTCAATTTAATTTTGTCGGAAGAAATATCTTCCTCTACACAGGCCTCAAGTGTCTAGAAGTACATCCGTTCCTGATAAGGACCACCTATAGTAACCGTCTCGCATTATCTACAGCTTGATTATTATTTTTTTACGTCGCACGGTATTTACTTGTAGCCATGGCGCTTACATTGGTAAACACTAACTGGCAGTATTTATAGATAATCAATGCTGCATTATAGGTAAGAACAACTGCAAGTAGCGCCAAAAGCTGCACTTTTTGAGTAATTATGCAACGCGCTTATATTGGTCCGAAATCGCACGTAATTTGTCCAAGGAAGCGTGAATTCTCATCTGTCCAGCGTATTTAATTTTAAATGTATTTCAAAATGTTGGTAAATTAATTTGACCCGCTACATTTGTTTTGTAAACATGTAAATTCTATGGGCTTCGAATAAATTGCCGGTTTTTATAAAATAAAGGTGTATAATATTGTGCAAAACGAGTTTGTTTGCAATATAAATAGTAAATCTAGGTTAATAACACCTCTTTACTCTGTGTCATATTATAGCGCGTAGCCGTGCTGCTCTATATTTTTCGTTTACATAATATATAATTATTAATTTATTGTTTATCGAAAGTAGTTAAAAGGTCGGGCCGGATTACTTTGTTTGTGGTATGTGTTTCCTTCTTGCACTTTTACATTAAGTTTTATTCTGTAGTTATATTATTTTCTTTTGGTCTTTTATTAATTGTAATTTGTGCGGATTTGTTAGAAGAATCGTATTGTACGTATATATTTCAAGGCAAACCTTTCAATTTCATATAAGGTATTGTCCAGAATAAGGTACTTCATTGCGTGTATTATTTTGAGTTCAGTCATTATTATGCATTTTAAATTTTAATGAAATATATGTTGTGTGGAATTATAATTTTATAATAGAGTGTGTATGTGTAACAACGTTTAAAAGAGGCCAATTTATTTGCTCCAGAATTCAACTTGATTTATTATCTGGTACTTGATATAGTACCTTTTAAAGCACAAATAATGTTGGATTACTCACCCATAATACAACGACAAACAGGAAGCGGGAAGCGCGTGTACACGCAAAAACAATTACCACTTGAAAATCAAAACATGTGGGAACATATTTTGTTTATTTAGCTGAGGATTAAGAATGTGGCATACAGCAGCCTCAACTGAGTTTAATTCTTTTCCTCTTTTCACTTTAAAGGCTATTTGGAAATTCGCCTTATTTGTAATGTGATTTTTACAAACAGTTTGTTCTATCGCGGAAACGTTTTGCTCTATGCCAGATATGCGTAGTTTAAAATGTTCTCGAATTTGCTTCCGTAGCAATCGGTTAGTCCGAACTGCATTACGCAGTGAAAAGTATTGGCATTTGTAAAAGCAAAAATATTTGGAATTCTGGATTGCTGGGAGCTTATCCTGTACATTGAAATTTAGTACGCGCTTTATAGTACAAATAACCAGTAATTTTGTATCAGATACCCCAAAAAGTCATTGCTTTTCTAATTATTCGAGTAAATATTTCGGATTGTGTGTCTCATTTAAAAGATAGACTGATGTATATTGACAATTCGTTTTGTATGTTTGCATTAGGTTTTTGTCGTTTTTTGTTTCTTGCCTACTTCGACAAAGTTGTCCAATTGTACGTATAGTAGTAAAATTGTTGCTTTGCACTATTTATTTCGGAAAGTTCCGATTGATCCCCATTTCCAAGTACGCATCGATTTGGTCTTAGTTTTGGCTGGGTGCGGATTCGTTCCTTTCTTCCGAAGGCTTCAACATCGTTCATACTAACCACTCAACATGAGGTACGATCAAGTCTTCGTTGACTGGCAACGTTCCGGAACAGAATTTCTCGTTCCGCCATCAGGCCAATAATCACATGTATACACAGCACAATGATTTTAATAAAAAAAATTGTCTCAGTAACTAAACAAAATACCTAAAAGATAAGTAGAACTTTTTCGGAATAAAGTTACCATATGCTGTTGCGGAACGTTGCCAGTCAATAAAGTTTTGTTAGTACCTCATTTCCAGTGGTTAGTATGAACGTCGTTGAAACCTTCGGAAGAAAGGGACGAATCCGAACCCAGCCAAAACTAAGGCGAAATCGATGCGTTCTTCGAAAAGGGGATCAATTGGATCATGGCGACACTAATAGGGCAAAGCAAGAAGCTGCGAACGCAACTTGCGGAGAGTTCACAAATGCAAATATGTCAGATGTAGACATGGGCAAGACAAAACATGAATTATCACAAAGAGAAATTTAGTACACAATTTCCCACTGAATAAAGTAAATCTTTCTGGAGAATTTCAATGTCTTGAAAGGCTTTGCTCAAAACAAATTTATTAGAACACAGATAGCCCGAACATTTACGTTGTATAAAACGTGAAATGTAAACATCGAAAAATGAGGCGCACCATCAAAAATGTTTACCCAAAAAATTATAAAAGAACACGAATATCTATTACAAAAATGATGTTTGTTTATACTACAATGCGCCTACTTAATTTAAATGTAAAGGATACACTCTCTGCAATCCGGTAGTTCAGCATTATTTATTTTTACAAATGCCAAAGCTTTTCACTGTGTAATGTGCTTCGGATTAGCTGATTGCTGGGGATGCGAATTCAAGAAAATTTTCAATTACACAAAGTTATCATAGGGGAAATACGTTTCCGCAACAGCTGAACACATTGTTTATCAAAATCACGCTCCATATAAGTGAAATTTAAAAAAAAAAACACGAAAGATTTTTTTGATACGTTAAATCTTATGATCGCACTGTACAACCAAGAGCAACAACTTTCTAGAGATAAACTGTTAGTTGTTTGTATGCGTGTGATTACTCGCGTTTCTCAGCATGTGCGTTTCCCTGCTTACAGTTTTTTACGAATTTAATCCAATTTTATCCCCTTCCTTTCAAAAAAGTGATTCCTTAAAATAAAAGATATTACAATTTAGTTAATTTCTGACGTAAATAAAATAGCTTTTTATAACTGTGCTCTTCTTAGCTGTTTCATAATATATGCATATTCCACACATTATTTAGCGATTTGAATTGCAAAATTTTTTGATTGTGTGGCTTAACAATCGTAAATATCAAAATACATGTAAACAGCAGGATTATCTAATGGTGTTTGAGACAGTGACTAGCAATTGCTCTTTGGAGAACTTTTGTGTGCACACAAAACATGCTTAAAATTGTTGATATTCACATGTCTGCATGATTATAGGATTGAAAACATTTCAAGATTGATGGCTCGATGTTCCGTTTGCTTATTGTAATAAAATTACAACCTTTCACTTGATGCAGCATAGACATAACTATGGTAAATTAACATCATCTAGAACCCCTATGCAATATGTCAAATTAGTGAATTAGAACCCAGGATAGCAAGGGAGTATCTTCAACAAATCGTCATTCTGAATAACAAAAATCTAGACCACAGTGAAATGAGGCCATTATCCGTTATCTATAAAGCTCGTACATAGTACCAATGTATAAAGTCACTCAAAATAAATGAAAATTGGTAAGTAGCTCATAATAAAAGCCTAGGCACATCAAAATGATGTTTTGCGCTTATATAAAAATGTTCTCAGCAGACTAGGTTTACCGTTGTGACCAAGTAAGTGGAAATAATACCATAAATAGTGCTTTGTGCGAGGCAATGTCAAGTTTGAATCAGAATCTAGTTTCGTGATTTATGTTTTCTCCGAACAGAGTTTAAAACCGATGTTTGTCTTGAAGTTACGATAGCTGCTGTTTAATGTGAATAATGAAACTATATCATTATCAATTTGTTTGAGAAACTTGATCTTATTATTCGATATCGGTATGCTTAAAAGCAAGAGCACATACCTAGTTTTAATTTCTGTGCCAGATTATTATGTACCTTTTGTGGTTTACTTAGCTTGTCATAGTCAGGATTTACTTGATAGACATGATAAAACGAAACATTTAGTAAATCATGATATTATAATGTTTGGTTCGAGTATTTAACACATTCAGCTAAATGTGCGTACATTTTAAAACTGCTTTACTTGAGACAGCGAGTTCGACTGGACTGATTAAGAAAATGTTGAAGTGATTAAGCTTCGAGAAAATCTTACGATTCTAGACATATCTCAGTCTTTCGTCGGAAATAAAATAGCCAGTCAGGTTGGTTGTTGTTCCGTTTACGAAAAAGAAAGAATTAATTACAAATCAGCAAATAGTCGTTGATCCGGATGATTTTCTGGCGCTGCATATTAACTGGCGTTGTAGAAATTAAGGTTGCCTAAAATAATGTAATGACAAGATAACTAAATATTTACCAAAGTTAAACTCCACGTATTCTATCGTTGATTGTACGACTTTTGGGTAGCTAGATGAACAAGACAGTTAATTGTTTATGTAATCTAGCTATCTAGAAGAAAGTAATGTATTCACAAAGAAATTGAAGCTTCAAGACGCCTCGTCAGGAGCGAAGACGACATATGTAACAACTTCGCTTGGTTGCCCTACCGCTCTTTAATACATGGAATTTGTAAAATATTAATGTTTCTGACTGCATAGAAATTGCGCAGACGACATTTCCAGTGAAGTTCAATATATGCTAAACTATTATTGTTCAGAGTCGCATATCTAAATATAACTTCTTTCTATATTTTTGCGAGTTGTTTCTTAGTAGCAAGTTTATCTTCGTGTTCTCATAAGTGCGCTTTATCTTACCTGATTGGGGTGAACTTATTGTTTTTGCACCACAAAGCTGGTCGATGTTATCGTACAGATAGAAGGGTAAGACGTCATCATTCTTAGATCGACGTAAGGCTTGTAAGCTAATGATACTTTGATTCTGTGGCTGTCTTATCGCTTATCGTGTAGGCATTATCATCATCATCATCATCATGCAGAGCCATACAAAAGCCAAGTGTCTCGTTTCATTGCCATAAAACCATAAGTCGGTCATGGTTATATGTGGATTGTAAAATAATACTAGGTCGCACAGTCCTGATGAGGATGGCTTGTTTTCGGAGTTTTCCTTCTCTTATATAGTCTGCCAACCACGGCTGATGAACAGTATCTGTCAAGATGCCATTGGCCAAAGTTTCTTTCAGCAACCAAAACCTTCCTTTCGCGTTTGACACGCATGCTCTCATTCCGTCAAACTCATTTAACAATAAATGTTACTATGCGGTTAGACCAAACTCGAAGCTTTACATAAATTAGGATGTTGGCTGTGTCCCTTTGGACCTAAAAAGGTTCACGCTACCATTCCCGGGCGGACTAGGTTCCGCTCGCCGGTCGTCAGCTGGAATTTCTATGGCTACAGGCCTCCTTTTCCCGTTTAACTCATTTCATAATATGTTGATTTTCCAATGTAAAGATGCCTTATCTCATAGAATAGTTCTCAATTTCTAATACATATACTTGTTCTTAGAGTAGGAAGTTCTGCTTCAATCACGACTATCGCTGGGGCCAGGACCTCACTTTCAGCGTAGTGGTTTGTGTTTTTATGATGTGTTGGGATATAATGATGGCGCTGAAGCACTGCTGGTTTCACACTCCATTCGGAACTGTCGGCATAGTTTTAATTTACAGACATTTAGGAATTGTTTACTTCATGGTTATTCTTCTGTTAAGAAATAACGAAATAAACGGAGACCTAGGTCTCCCGAACATTAAATTCTAGATGAACCAATGCAAATTAGGTCTAATTAATCTGACCTATCCATTGAACTATTATTAGATTCTCATATTTTTGCTCATTCAATTTTCTCTTGGTCAGTGAGATTATGCGCCTTGATCGAGTAATCAATATCGGAAATAATGGTATCCGGCTAGGAGGTGGCTATCCTACCCTCCTGCTGTTTCAGCCGACCACGAGTTGTTTCTGTGGCATTGCGAGCAGAATGTTAAATTGGCCTTTTCAAACAATGCAATCAATGTTCCATGACAAAGTTGGATGGTGATAGAACGTCAATGAACGGTCGTATGTAACTCTCTCGTAAACTATTCTCTTGAGCAATGCCTCCTGATACTCAGCTGTCAATGACCTAAACAAAATCGAGCATTTAAATCGACTTAAAAACCTTTCATGGACTGGCAGCTATAGAGTGTCGTCTCAAGTCTTCGCAGCATAAAACAAGACCGATAGTACTCTTGAATTAAATGCTGGACTTCGTGCTCAGTGAAATAAACGCGCGATTCTAAAGCGGTTTGCACCATTTTCCGTTAGTAGCGGCTGCAAAATTATTACGTATAGGTCTCGACAGAAGTTTATCTGTCTTGAGATTCCAGAGATCCTAGTTGAGCGTAGTCATTGAAGAATGACGGTAGAGTGCCATTTAGCAATATTTTGGACTTCGGATCAAGAGTGGCAATAACGACCGTTTATAATGCGCTTATCCTAAGACCGTAGCGGATAGAAAATTATTGAGCATAATTAATGGCTCTCTGAGGCACACCTCCCTTCACTTCTGTTAAAACAGCGTCGTCAGCGTGTTGTATATCAACTAACCGGATACCAACACCACCGACCTTCAGTGTTATAATTATAAATAAACTGCATCGAAATAATTAAGCAATGTGAGAACAAAGACACATTCTTGTTAAACGCCACGGACAATCGCAAATATACAGTGGCTATTACAAGTGCGGATACATGTTGGTATGCTATTATAACGTTTTTAACAATCGGACAATTTTAGCACGGGTGTCATCTTTTAACTTTTCTTGCTATAAATTTACACACGAGGTAGAATCGAAAACTACTGACTAGTCTAAGAAAACAAAGTTGCTCGCTGATCCCGGTTATGCGTCTCAAGAGTACGGTGGAATGCTTGGATTTTGGCCACGTGTTCCATTTTCGAACAAAACCCTTCCTACGGTGTCCTAGTTCACTTCTCTCTTTTTTCGCGACCATTCTGATCGCCTTTGATGCAACACATTAATTGGATACCACAGTAGTCGGCAGGAGCTCTAGCGTAATCATTTTTTTGGATGAGCATCACAACAGCACTCTTTCACTCGTCTTGGACGGATTCCCCTTTCTAGATTTCAGCAATAAGCTTCGGCAAGTCCTTCAAAGCATTTATTGCATCAAACTGGAAAAATTAAGTTGAATGGTTATCGCCATTGGCTGCTTTGTGGTTTCCCATTATAATAACACTGTTTCATTTCTCAAATGCAAATTTTCTTTGATGTTGTTAAAAATTGTTGTTGTCGTTTTATGCCGCCATTATTGAAAGATTGTGAAGTTAGTCAGCCAATTACATCTGATATGTAGAATCTGGTAATCAACAAAGAATAAACTCACAGGGACTGGTCGATCTAGTGTTCATTTACTGCCAACACACAGCTTTAAGTTTCATGGTTATTCGGCAGTAATGCATCAGTTTGTTGTGCTGGTGCAATGCTGTGCGGTAGGTGGACTTGTAGCTTCTGCCACTACGGCCCGAAGACTGACCAGACCCAATAATTGAACCTGTACGCCATCCGTGAAACACTCGCGTCTTGGATAGAAGACAGCCAACGTCCGCTTACCAGAATGTGGCCTATCTGGGTATTATGACGTTACTTTTCCATCTGCATAGGTCGGTTCGCTGTGCCTTGTGGAAGAACGTCGCTTGTTTTAATGAAATATTGACTTCTACCTTCAACTTTATGTTTACTGAGATAGACTGGCGATACGGGCAGAAGCTAATCTATCCTGTTTCACTAAATATAATAATAATCATACGCAGAAATACAAATGCCATTAGTAACTACCGTTTCACTGCCATGTAACCGTAAGAAGAATAACAAAAAGCAAAATGATAATTACGATAAAAATAATTTAGGTACACGTGACCTAGCCAACGTAGTTGATGGAGCTTTATTTGTTTTTCTAACAACGAACTCTTGTTGACCGATCCAAAAATATTTCTACGGATGTCAGAGTTGGTTATTCTTTGTTGGTAACGTACATGTGTTATGCTTTTCAAACAACGATAGTCGAATGCCTGTAAGCGTCTAAAATCATCAAATCTCAGAACCAAGTCTCATTAGCGTACAATAAAACTGCGCGTACAGATGCATTTTAAAAACAAAGTGAAATGGGCGCGTTTCTCCATAAATGGCGAAGGTTGAGGAAAGCTACTTTATTCTCACCTTGTCAGACGTATTGCCTGGATTATTGGTATAGCTTTCAAGGTATTTAAGCTTGTCAACTATGTACAGATCTTATCTCTGAATTCGCAGCGGTGAAGTGAGTGGTAGGTGATCCTGTAAAAGTATTTTACATTTAAAGGGTGCGAATTTCATATCGAAAGACGGAACAACGTCTGCTAATCTGTCCCAGGTGGCCTGAGCAGAATCTCGATTATCAAATAATAGTACGATATTGTCTGCATAATCAAGATCGAGTAATCTGCCTGCGGCGAGAACTTCGACACCTGAATCCTTAACGTATGGAAGAGTACCATTCATTATGGCGTCTAGTGCAAAATTAGTCAAAATGAGGAAAGTGGACAGCCTTGACTGCCAGTATTAAAGTTGTGTTAATTCTTTGTAAACCTTAACGCGACAAGAAGTATTTGTGTAGAGAGCGCGTATATTATTACCAAATTTTTTTGGCACACCACTTTACAAAATATGGAGTAGAACATTGCGATCCACCGAGTCAAATGCACCCTTAAAGTCTAGAAACACGGCTGTTGTGGAACGGTAATATAAATGTCACTGTTCAAGAACGTGTCTTAAGGTAAAAATGCTATCTATACAACCTCGTCCTAAGCGTAATCCGGCATGTACTTTTCTTTCTGCAGTGCCGCGTTTTGCGTACGAGGGTTGAAGCTTTGGACCAACAGTTTCACAAAGATCCGTTTGATCACAATTTCCATATCCGTATCCATTTTGTCTTCGATCGGGCTGGGTGTGTATTCGTTCCTTTCTTCCAAAGATAACCACATTTCCAATGGTTAGTATGAGCGATGTTGAAGCCTTAGGAAGCAAGAGACGAATACACACCCAGCCCGATCGCAGACAAAACAGATACGGACGTGGAAATTATGATCAATCGGATATTTGTGAAACTGTTGGTGCAAAGCTACAACCCGCTTACGCAAAACGCGGCATTGTAGAATATGAAACTGGCATCCCGAAAAAATTCTAAAGATCTCTACTTCTTTTGTATGCGATTCACGTGAAGTGCTAAGACGACGTAGGATAATCGAAGCAAATAACCTAGATACGAATGGAGTCAAGCCTATACCACGATAGTTATCGCACTAATTACGATAACCTGTTTTGAAGATAGGAATGATGGTCGACTCATTCCAATCGAGTGGTACGCTTTCCTCATTCCATATAGTATGAAAAAGTTGGGTCAGTGCTTCCAAAATTATATCGCCACCATTATTAAATAATCCTGGAAGGAAATCATCGGGGTCTGTGGCTTTGCGTTGTTTAAATGATAGGATTGCATCGCGTATTTCTAACTCTGATGGGTCTTCGAGACTAAAATTCCACACTGTTGATGCAGACATGCTTTCGGGAATCGGAACTGACGCGGGTGCCAAAGAAAATTGATCTTTGAAGTGTTCAGCCCACCTATCAAGACAACTTATTTATCCGTTATTAAATGGTTGTTACTATCATTTATAGTTTCGCTAACTTTTAATTTTCTTGGACCTGTTGCGCGAATAAGTTGGAACAAACAGCGACTATTATCTGACGCGTACGTTTCTTCCATTTCTTCGGCCTTTAAACTGCGGTGAAGTTGGCGTCTTATATTGCGGTGAATATTATTATGAGCCGAGCCAGGTGGAATTTGGCGCCTTGTTTCCACTATCTCAATAGACTTTACAGAAAGCCAACGATTATTTCTACCGGTGCCTGCAATTCCACATACAGTTGTACCTGCATTGTGCATTGTGGGACTTATCTTGACCCAAAGTACCTTAGGATTTTCGTCATTAAGACCAGTAAGCTTTGGCTTTAGAATATCTACATATTTTTGTCTGAAGTACGGTTGTTCGAGTTTACTTACATCTATTTGGGATTTATTATTTATTACGAAAAATTTTAGTGCAAATCTACAACGAATAAGTGCATGGTCTGAGTTGACATGAGTATTCCAAAAAGAACGGCAATCCTGGATGCAACCACGCCATATATGACTAATTGCTACATGATCTATTTGAGTCCATAGTTGTCCGGATGCTTGAGGATGCCATTGAATGCAACATCTAACACTACGTCTGAAATTCGTACTACTTAAATATAATTTGTTGCACGCAGCTATCCAAAAGCCTTTCACCATTATCGTTGCGCGTCCAGCTTAAAGTGTATCTTCACCTAAATGAAACTCTGCGTTACTTAAGCGCTCAACTTGAGCATTCATGTCACCCATAACCAAGACTATATCTGAACTTCGTGCTCTACGTAGTAAAGAGCTTTGTTCAGAGTTAAAAGCGTCCTTGCTTTCGTATGTTCTGCAATCGGTAGGAGCATATGGAGATACAACGAAAATGCAACGTTGATAACAGGTTTTTCATTGATTTTAGAAGATGTATTTAAAGGTGCCGCACAAAATCGACTATTTAAAGGGATCCATTCAATTAAGGAAGCTTCAGCTCGTGTGTTAAGGACACTACCAACGCCTCGTTTACTGGCTTGAGAAAACTATGAAACTAGATGTTACTTTACTTTACTTTACTGCGGCTGACTCCTTTTGGAGGATAAGCCGGCTCCACATTTCATGGAGTTTCTTGGGAATTTGGTACAAGTGGTGTCCCCTCACCACTCGGCTTTTTGATCGAGGACGCGCCTCTAGCCTTTGCACATCCAAGCGCAGTCTGCAAGGCAGCAGTAAGTTGCATGGTTGCCGGTGGCTGTTGAGAGCTCATTCGCCATTCTGAAGTACGGGGTACTGTCCAGGAGTCCATGTAATCCTGTGGCTGTTGAACCCTTTTGTGGCGGGGAGCATACGCCGAGGCATGGTGCCGTCGTCGGGATCATGTGGTATTTTATAGGAGATCCGATTGCCGGTCGGAGATCCACCACGCCCTCGTGACACCACCGCCATAGCCCCGTTAGCCCATGTACGATCGGTCATCGAAACATGGTTGACACCGTCGTACCACGTTGAGGAGGGGATGGACTTTACGACGGAAACTAGATGTTGGAAGCCAATTACGCGTAGATAGGGATGCTGCAACCTGTTCTGTAATGCACGTAAGATCTTGTATTCTGGCTTCAGATACGCAACATACGTTGATTCATAATTTATCCAATAGCTTCTTGCTGTTCAAGTTGTTTTAATGTTCGCACATTAAATGTGCCTATGTTAAAACCTAACCTAGGTTTAATGAATGATCGTCTACTAGAACTATTTTCGATATTTGGCAACCTGATATTGGGCTCAGTTCTATGATCTACACCAACCATATTCATAGTATCTAAAAGAACTGTATTGCTAGATTGAGAAGAGGAAAGGGGAAGGAAAGGAGGCAGAATCGGAGATAAAGTTGCCTGCACTGGCCTGATTTAGATTACCCACCCTGCGCGGCGACCCTATTTATACTGCGCGATGGCCGATACAGTATTAAATCATTGTAATTTTTATTTTTCATTGTTATATATGGACTAAAAGAACACAGTCGCTTTTTCCTTGTGAGGATGGTTTTTATTTGGAGTTTAACTTCTCCAAGATAGTTGATGAGCACCATCTGCCCAGATGCCAAAGGCCAAAGTTTCCTTCAGCAGCCGAAACTCGCCCTTCACGTCTAGAACGCTTACTCTCAGGCAGTCACTACACATTTAATAGTAAACGTTACTGCGCAGTTAGACCAAACTCGAGGCTTCACATGAAATGGAATGATGGCTGTGTTCCTTTTTGACCCGGCAAGATTCATGCTACCATTCTCGGGTTGACTAGCTTGGACCCGCCGGTCGTCAGGCCGGAATTTCTATGGCTTTGGACCACAACGAGTATCTAAAATAACGACGATGCACTAGCTAACCGTACACTATTCATTTGTGTGTGTGTGTGTGTTTATGTAACTAAACGAACGTTAGTTGCGCAAAAGGCGATACAAATTAATATAATCAAAGTTGCGATCTTGATTTAAACACCTGACCCATTAAGTACATACATTTTTCAGTATAAACGAAAAATTGTATAGTGTACAAAAGGCAATTCATCCAGTAGACCGGTGTCACCCTTATTGGGGACTCATGACGTATTGGCCAGAATTTGCCGCGAATAGGACTCGAGCCTGGGCACATAGGAGTATTGTGCTCTAACCATTGTGCGACGTGGTGGCTCTGTGGTTAGAGCACCAGTTTCCGAAGCAGAGTTGCCCTGTCCATGTAAAATTCTGATTAGTACGTTATAGGTTCCCAACAAGGACGAAACCGATCTATTGGGTGAATTGTCCTTTCTACACTATACAATTCTTAGTTTTTGTTGACAAATGTATGTAATTAATGAATCAGTTGTTTATATAAAGATCACAACCTTGGTAATAGTAAATGCGTTTATTACTGTAAAGTGATCAGCTATATATAATTACCTGCACGTGTACGTTTAAACAAATGAAATATATGTGATTATTATCAATTCCTCTTTGCACATGTTATAATTATTTTAGTCAACTTTTTTTAAATAAAGTATTTACCAATGACCTCTCAGATGAGGAATTGGCTTTGATAATGTGAATACGACAGACGTAGTCTTTGCAGTGTTACTAATCAAGAGTTAGTATAACACTAAGCTTAATTAAGGTAATAAATTTAAATAAATGAAAGCACAAATCAAAATTAGAAAATTACCTACTGAAATGTGGATCCTAGTAATATTGTAACGATAATTTGATATTGACATAAACGTTCATTCATAAATATTGCAATAATAAGTGTTTTTTACAGTTCACATATAACTATGAACGACTTATGGTTATATGGAAATAAAACATTAGTCACTTTTAGCTTTTTTACGGCTGTGCATGATGATAATGTTGTTGCAACATCAAAGAAATCATATTTAATATACTGGTAAATATAATGGGATTGGTGTGTATTCCAAGATCGTAAACTTGATTTAAATAATTGTTATCACCCACGCAATCAATGATTGTTCAATTGTACATGTTATATACGTATTGCGAAAGCTGCGAAAAAATAATGTTCGTTACTGCATGGAAATTGTGCTTCCGATATTTCCAGACTCGTACAATGAATTCAAGGATGCTAGAGGAGAGAGCCACACAAATTTTGTTTTCCGTTTACTTGAATTGTGATTTGATCCTCGCTAGTCAGTTTGCCGTCGTATTGCTGCAATGATCATGGACGGTCGAAACGCGTCAGCGTGTGACTGAGGATGATGTTGTTATATTATGCGATTGGTTAAATAAAATCAGATTGGTTTTTTATTTCAAGCTCGCAAACTTGACTATAAATACAGGTTGAAATTTGTTGATAATCTTATGATTACTTTTTCAAACCGCAAATTTTTCCCCCGCCACCTGCAAGGTAATCTTATTTTATTGCTCTTACTCTTTTACCTTAGAGAGTTTACGTTTCCGATTCGTGCAATCTTCCCTTCCTTCTAATATTTATTACTATATTCCAAATTGACCCTTGCACGAATGTTTCGGTCGTGTTTACCTTTAGGTTTTATTTAAATAGATTGTTTAATACAGCTTTCGATCTATTGCAACCACATATTGATATGCGCATACAACCATCCTATAAAATTTTGTCCCGTCTCTACTATATGTCGTACAAGCTGTGGTATATTAACATGCCTATATTTTTGTGCGGTTATATGTTCCACTCTTCTTGCCGTATGTGGGCACATCAATTCACCCACATACGTGATGTTGCTGGCCTGACAATGAATTTCGTGCACTCATGATGTGTCTAACGGTTCAACTTGCTGTTTTTGGTTTGGAAGTTTATTGACGAGGTTAAGGGCTTGTTTTAAAGTGGTTATTGTATCTAATTTCTAAGCTACCATTTTTGTCATGTTTGGTTTGGAGTCCGGTGTCACTGTGATCCTACGATTATCTTTTGTTCAGTTTAACTTTACATACTTCCAGTTAGGCTGAAGTTTTCTTATAGAAGGGGTTTCTCGTTGATTCTTTTAACTTAACAGAGTATTCATTATCACTGAATATTTTTCGCAGTCTACCGAATTCTATTTCCATATGTATTTAGGTTAATCTCAGGCTTGGGCACAGTGTGAAAAAAATTAGTGCAATAATAAAACGCAATAAAACTTCACTGATAATTTTGGTTATTAGCTCGTCCAAAATTCACAATTCACTGGCTCACTCGTCCAGTTTTATGAAGGTGATTTTTGAACTGCCATTCTCGTCGCATCTTGTTAAGGAAACCAGATTGTGTTAGATATGCAGTCTGAGATTGTAGCGCATGCCTCCTGATTGCTGGACCACTGAAGTGATTCCGGTGAGTAATTGAATTGGAGAAGAGCTAAACCGGGATTTTTTTAGTCAGATAACTTTATTCGTTATATCGATCATGATGTACCCTTTCCTTACGAACCACTTAGTAGTTTG
Source organism: Eudiplozoon nipponicum (assembly GCA_029291075.1). NCBI lineage: Eukaryota > Metazoa > Platyhelminthes > Monogenea > Mazocraeidea > Diplozoidae > Eudiplozoon > Eudiplozoon nipponicum. The sequence goes on from JAQBSW010009561.1 coordinate 23,600, forward strand.
GCGTTAAAAGGTATGGAAGAATTTAGTTGCAAATGAGTTGAAGTTTGAATGCCTTCTTAATTCTGATTTGTATGCTTACATTGCACACGATCGACCTGCGTCTATGTTTATGTGGTGTTTCTAGATTATATATATACGAATCCATTCACACAGAAGATCTAGTTCTCCACTCGTTAAAGTATATTTAATCTTTCCATGCATAGTTTCGCGACCTTGTGTTATTGAACTAACTTTTAATGTCTATTGGTTCTGAATGCTGCATTTTCCTAACAAAGTAACTTCAGACTCTTCCCGATAAAAACAGCAGGAATTAGTTTCGAGTATTTCTGTTTCTATCTTTATAAATGTTGTTTCGTCTTCAAGGATACCTATTGTATTATGCTAGTTGCTGCTACATATTTGAGTAATATATTTATTTTTAATTTCGCTCTTCTGATTAATGGATAATTTTTTCTCTCAAAGATGTGATTGATAAAACATTTGTAATCATAAAGTAATTTGAAGTGCGTTGCGGCTGGCGGTAGTTTTGTTACGTTAATTACTGTTTTGTTACGTTGTTCGAAGACTGGTTAAATACGATGGATTTGGTGTTTACTTCAAGCTCGCAAACTTGATTTAAAGCATTGACCTACGCTATGTTTTACTGTCTGCACACGATTCAATTGAACTATAATTGAATTTTGGCATGGACTGTTAGATTTTTCACAAATAAATGACAAATGTACATATTTCAACAACAACAAAATTTCACTCATTCTTTAGACGTATTATAATAGTTGCTACTACATATTTCAGTAAAATTTTAATTTTATATTTCGCACTTCTGGTTAATGGATAATTTTTGCGCTCATAAATGAGATTGATAAAACATTGTTAATAATAAAGTAATTTGAAACCTACAAACTGAATTGACCCACGCTGTGTTTTCCTGTCTGCACACGGTTCAGTTGAACTATGATCTCATTTTGGCATGGACTGTTAGTTTTTTCAAAAACAAATGAAAAATGGTTATTTTTCATCTAACAACCAAAGTTCACTCATTCTTTAACCCTTTAAACAATTGATTTTGGCTTTTTCTTGTAATATTTCAGCATACTAATAACTTATGCTAAAAATTAATTTCTTGCCATAATTAAAGTGTAAGTTGTTTAATTTAATTTTTATGTTTAATATTAACATGATGTTACACCTACTTAAGATTTTTAAAACAAAATAGAATGATTATTTTATATGAATTGACTATCGCTTTTAAATTGCTGTTTTGTTTGTACTAATAATTTTGCGCACTCTTTGCAAGGTTAAGTGGTGGACTAAAATTTCCTATTAAATGCTGTCTCAGAAGATAATTTAATCTATTTTTTGCCGATATTTCCGGTTTGCTTTTTTCAGTTTATTACCGTTATGAGATATATTTTACACAACCTATTCCAATAAAAATAAGCATCTTTAAAATTATAGGAATTTTACATGTTTTCATGTATAAATTATTTCTGAATTCCGCTCTCATTATATATATGCAAATTAAAAATTTTAATTTTTTCAACTACTTTTGTACCTTCACATTTTTTACCAATAAACGTGTTTAATTTTTAAATTTTTTAGAGTGATCACTGTGACTTTGGTAAGTGTAATTGTGCTTGATAAAATTTGCCGACTACTTTACTAAATTCTTTAAATCAAGTTTTTGAGCTCTAAATAAGCATCAGTCCAACTGTATCAAACTTGTCGAAAACAATATGTCATGGGTTAAGTGTTCATCTCAAACTTACACAATTGAATTAAGGATTGCTATCTTTCCCCCACACATACTATCATATCTAATATGATTTATTTCAGTTTTAACGCTCAGTTTGATAGCGGTTTGATAGCTTTAATGGTCGCTTGTAGTATAATTGATCAGATTGACTGACAGACTCCTCAGGCTAAATTATTGATAAAGTTTCCTTGTAAACCGAATTCCCTTGCTTTTAAATGGTGAGTGGAAGTGTTAATTTTGCATGAGCGTTTATCAAATATTGTCTTGCCTGTAACTAAGAGTTTTCGCTCTATTATGATAATGATAAAGAAGTCTGAAGGAAATACCAAAGGAAAACCAGATATAACCTAGTTCGTCTTCGTATATTTCTACTCTACCTCCAGTGAATTGTAATTTTCGGTTCATTACCAGTTATAGGATATTATTCGTGCATCTGTAACTGCAATTGGTGGCGAAAACACTAACTAGAGCGTCAACACATGTGAAGTTACTTTCATTTAGTTGTATGCATCGAGGATTAAAGTATTCAGTGAAATAATCATTATTTGTGTGGGTGGTGCAAACTATTATTGTGCCAAATTCGCTACTTCCGGATAATAACAAATCCTATTTGTTTTAACCCATCGTACATTAGCACGATTACTGTTTTTCATTTTATTAAAAATATTTTGGCTTCTATTTTCACGAGTGATGATTGTTTATTTATCACAGTACCATAAAGAGGAAATTTACCCTTACTGTATGCAAAACTGAAGTTTATTTGTTGTTATACCGATAAAATTGATATAATTTATGTTGCTTATTAGGGACACACTTGATATATGTGATCGATTACACCTTTCTAAGGATGTTTGCTCTCCAAATTCCTCGTAATTATATTAGTAATATTCACGCTTACAATATTAATGAGTTAATTCAACAATAAATTGTCAAACCATTCGTTCCTCTTTTGTTACATGCACAGGCGCTGAGGTTTCGATCTTAATTAAATATTTGAGACCAAGTGGGACGGTGACTCCTGTTTTGACGAAAACAGAGGGACATCTAAATGAGGTATCGAGTTCTTCCGTGTAGTATAATTATGAATTCCCACTAATAATGCCTTATTGTTGGCTTTAGATCTCTACGCGACGCAATTTGTCTGCGTGCATCTTAAACTACCGTAAATCGCATAATGAGTTGCCTGACAAAACTTACTATTAGTTGATTTAAATGAAATAAAATTAATTCATTTTCACATGTAGTGCAGTTACTGGCTGTTTAAATCATACTTCTTATATTTCACCGACATTATGCTACCGTAATTTAATTGGCAACCGAATCCTTTCACTGGTTTATTAATAATGTTTTGGTCATAAAATTTTCCTTTCCTAGCGCTATACTAATTTATATACACATTCCTGTTCATTATTATTGGTGTACTATTTTCTTTTTTTCTAGAAATAAATCAAAAAACTGCTGAAGAGTCCCCGGAAATGGAAAACATAGAGTCTGTCCGCCTGGAAACGGAGTGTGCTATTGGAACGGAAGAGCAATTGCAGTGTCAATCCGAGATAGAACATTCAGCCAACACTGGCGAGAAACTGCTTTGTTCATCTGATACAGAAGAAAAACCTTATCTAATTTCTGAAACTGACACGTCGCGATCGCTGGATGTCCAGTTGACAAATAATGATAATATTGACGATAAAATTCTTTGTTCATCAGATACAGACGAAAAACCGCCTTTAGTTTCGGAAACTGACACCTCGCATTCGCTGGATGCCAAATTGACACATAATGATATCACTTCTGAAAACGCATGTGACGTTGAAACTATAAATGTTGATACAGACATCGATGTAAACTGTACAGCCGACAGCATAAAGTGTGTAAATGAAACTCAACGTTCAACAGACGAAAAACCGCCTTTAGTTTCGGAAACTGACACCGCGCATTCACTGGATGCCAAATTGACACATAATGATATCACTTCTGAAGACGCATGTGACGTTGAAACCATAAATGTTGATACAGACATTGATGTAAACTGTACAGCCGACAGCATAAATTGTGTAAATGAAACTCAACGTTCCGAAGGTGCTGCATCTCCACGTGAAACTGGGGTTCGTTGCTTATAACTGAATGTTTTGCATTTCAATAGATATTCAATGTGATTCGCAGGGTCTTTTTTAAATACTTAAAATCAAACTTACGAACTAGAAATATGCGTGACTTTATTTTTAATCGTACAGTATACTAGATCTACTAGTGGATGTATGCACCTACGTTCAGCGAAGTATCAAAGACGCTCGTTCAGCAGGATTCGATCGAATTATGCATATCAATGTTTGATTTCCGCTTACTATAGGGTTATTCTTTATTTCATTGATGTAATTCCTTTGTATTTCCAATGATAAGATTGAACAACCATACTTTTTTGCTAATGCCGATGCGAGAGCAATGAAATATTCTTATCGTAAAGCAAAACGTTACGAAGTTTCCGCATAAAACTATCATCAAAGGGGGACAAAAAATGAAGCACCTGACCGAAATTAGTACTAAGACAGCATTCGCGCCACCATACTCATAGTGGACTAGCTGTGGTTTTTACTGGTTACGGTGTGGTCGTGTGAAAGCCTTTACATATTCGCGCATATGTTGAAAGCTGTATTAGCACACTGTGTGCTTAACTAGGCTCCTGGTTTCTGTGTGTCTACAATTTTCACATTCTACCATCGCTGTATTATCAAACATAGTTTTCAATGATACAATGTCAAAATAGATCATCAAACGTATTAAAATTTATGTGTATTGTCTATTGTTTTGATGATGCATTCCATAATTT
>JAQBSW010009562.1:0-28181 GCA_029291075.1 Eudiplozoon nipponicum
CTTTGAAAAATATATCTATTTTTTCCTATTTATTATTATGAAATGGATAGATATTTAAACACCTGACCCGTTATGTACATATACTTTTAAGTATAAAATAAGTTTTATATAGTGTTAAAAAGGCAATTGCTAATAGACCGGTTTTATCCATATTGGGAAATACATCACGTACTCTTCAGGGCTCGAAACTTGACATGTCCGCTTCGGAATCTGGTGCTCTAACCACTAAGCCACCCTGCCGCACACTACACAAAAATTTAATTTATATACTATCTAAAGCTTCCCAGTTAGCGCTTCCTATTGGTGGAACTTACATAGCATCCCTTTAATTATATTAACATTATTTAGTATGTAACTGAAAATTGATTTTATTGTGCGTCAGATTTCGATTCAGGCGTGCCCAGGTTCGATCCAAGGCCGCGTGATGAGATACTTATAAGTACGTAACCGGTATACTGATTAAACTGCCATTTTTACACAATAAAAGTTTTAGTTTATACTGAGAAACGTATGTAAATAAAGGTTCAGGTGTTTATATCAAGATCACAAACTTGATTATAGTAATTGTTTTCACCGCCCACGCAACAAAATTTCGTTTAAAGTGGATTATGGCCAATTACTTTCGAGAATACTCAGGTTGGTTTTTGAGTGAATATGCGTGTGTCTGTGTGCGTGTTGGTGTTATTCTTATTGTATCACAGAGTGACATTTAGGATTTGGTTATTTTTGTATTGTTTGCTTTAATTTTTATCAGGTGCTTTGTTGAATATTACGTGTTTGACACTTTTCGTATATTGTCTTTCAAATCACCTTTTTCTTCAGTTTTATTTTATACAATTGATAAACGATAAGTGTTGAACAGCTGCTTCTTCCTCCAATGGAATGTTCGGACTATTGGGTTATCGGTCTTTTCTGGATGCTGGTGTTGGGTTTTGTAATTCGTGGCAGGCCGATTAAAATATCATGTTGGTGAAAATTTTAAATGTTTAGACCGGATGCTTGTCATTTTAAATAAGAGGCTTATATATATATATATATATATATATATATATATATATATACTTTCGGACTTCACCTGGTGTAGAACTAAAAAATTCGTCAAAGAGGCTTGATGTACTGATTCAAATATACATACGGAAATATCTTATTTTCCTGACAGTCTTAGGCGCTTTTTAATCAATTTTAGTGGCAAATATTGTTAAATAATGTTTATCAATTGCTTCTTCGTTCGCCCATTATAAATGCTATCACATTTAATGAAAAGTTGCTTGACTGTAAAGTATTTGAAGGGAATTGGCAAATGATCCATGGCTATTGTCCACTTTTTATTAAATGTGTACACTCTTACTAACAAATAATTACACCGAAACATTCGGAGGCAGTGGGCATTATAAAGAACATAAATATGTATATCCATAGGGATGGATATGCGTATGTTTGTGTTCATATATTAACTGTAATGTATTAATTTAAAATATAAAAAAGCTTTGGTCCAAAGTATAAATTTCACCTTAATTAAAATTTCTTATGCACGAAAATGTCTAGACTCCAAATTTTTCGTTTTCTAATTGTAATTAGAAAAAAAATATGAAGAACGATTTTATTTTGACAACTGATTATGAGGTGCTGCACTTACAGTTTTCCATTTTTTACTGAAAAATTCAGTTTTTCATCATTTAAAATGTGGGATATATTTTATATTGATATTTTTGACCAAATTACATCACATTATTGTTGAAATTCGGAAATTAACTGTTGTGTATAAACAATATATTTTTCTATTAATTTCAGGTTTTGAATCATTGCGCATTTAAATTCCTGTTATTATTTATGATTTGTTATGTTGTTTACATAAAAAATGCATTCTAAAACGTTTTTAAACTTAGACCTGTTTTATACTTGCAGATGAATTTTTCGGCTATACTTTCGGTAGTCTGGATTTAAATGCTTTCTATGTTGTTGATTTTAAATATTTTACCTGCAGAACGACAGTACTGGAAAAGATTTTCTCAAATAAATAATTTTTTCAATTAACGTCTATGAAACGCTACTGCGTTTTTCAATCCTTTCGGGTCTTTCAAGATACTAGATGTTCACATCTGCATTCTGTGAATACAAAAATGAATAAAATTCTTAAAAATATCTTGCCCGAAACTCGTCTCGTGTTATACTGTTAAAAGCACTTCATTATCCGAATAAATAATTTTACATTTTGTTTGCTTCTGTGTTATATCAAATCCCTGTTTTAAATTCTTTCGAACTGTTATTTACTGTTATACTGTAGTGTAATATTGTAAGCCTTTGCGCGCAGACTCTGAATTTCACCGCCTTCTAATTACTTAAGGATCACAATTAGCTTAAAATGTATTTCGTCTATTAGATTTTGCTTAGGTTAATGGAGTAAAATATTTTTGGGGGTCTACAACATTGGGCATGTTTTAGTTTTAGATTTCACTAGATAACAAATAATTTATGCTTTTATTTATATTTAAGCAAGGCAGATAATGGTGAAATTAATTTTGCTAGATATTTTATTTGATTTGATTCGTTACATATAATGAACTATCTCTTCTAAGCTTCCTTCTCAGTTGAAAATAGTTTTTAATGTTTGATTGATTCAATCACTGTCGGATTCTAATTTTATATACAGTTATCAGAGCTTATTTTGCTTATCTATATCAATTAACCTGAACTATATAACATATTTAATATTTGATTACTGTTTCTTTATAAAAGTGCTCTATTAAAAACACTTATTTAAACTTAAGTATATTTTATTTATACCCGCAGTTTAAAGATAATTTCCGCTCTATATTGAATATTGATTTCAAATGCTATTTTAATTAGACGAAAAATATGCAGTACTTGCCCAAGTTAAGCACCAAATTTTATTCAAGCCGTCTGTCTTTTCATACTATATTAGTACCTTTAATGGTTAATTATTGCAAAAAAACATTTTATTTTGATTCTCCAAGCCATACAGCTACAAGTGTTCAGCAACCTCATAAATGTTCCTTTTCAATCATATTTTTAAAGCAAACTGTAGTTCGAAGTTGATTTATTATCACCAAATTAACAACAGTTTGCGAATGAATAAGTTATTCTGACATCACACTTTAGAAAATGAATTAGCAAAAGTCAAATATACTAGTTACGTCTTAAACCTCAACATCAATTATACAAAATGGCTAAGCAATATAGTACATATTACACTAAATCATAATGTAAAGAAAGGTTTTTTAACAAATTATGTACTTATTACATTGAAGGTTCAAGATAAAAAAATATACCTCTATCTTTTTTTAAATATTTCTAAAGACTTCTCATTTGCATCATCGTAAAAATATATGTATAAATAAAAGAAACTTATGAACCTATTATTGATAAAATATTTCATCACATTTAAAACTTTTTGTGAATTAATTAATAAAAAATATTTAATGAATTATGCAATTGCTTTGGAAACGATTTCCAAAACACGTAAAAAGTAACCTAATTAGTTTTTCATTAGCCGACAGCCACTAAACAGTGTACTATAAAAAGTAATACTGTTTGCTAAAAGAAGAGCCTATTCTCATGTAATCGAACTAAATTTTAAAGTGCTTAACCCTTTCGAGTTTGAAATCTGTAAAAAAGCAATCTTTATTATAAAAGATAATCGTTCAGATTCTGTTGTATCACCATATTTTATATTAAGGACTTGAAAGTTTTCATCTCATTTAATTTAAAACAATACTTAATGCAAAAATATAAATTATATTATTCTTACTCGTTTTCCAGGTTCCCCAACAGGTCCAGGGAGTCCAATCGGTCCTCGAGGTCCAATGTCACCCTTCAAATAAATAAATAAAATTGATAATTCGCATAAACTTATCTCTTAACGTTATCTGTGATATTAAAACAAAGCAAAAGTATCTTTTTGTTTAACAGGACTATTGCCTATAACATACATAACATATCTGAATAAAGCTTTTGACTGCATTGGCAAAAATTTGGCCAAATTTTAAATAGATATTAACTTAAAATATTATTAGCTATTTAAAATGTTTCAGGCATCCGATTCTATTTGCGGATCCATAGTGCTCTTGTTACCTGTGATCAAATTATTTATAGCACAAAAATTTCAAAGTGCATTTAAACTTTGACATTGTAAAACAATTACTTTAAATATTCTTTTGATATTGCAATTAAAAATAAACACAATTATAGTCCTTATTCACAGACAAGCATTTTGATTCGCTTGTTTATTTATCAATAAATAATAGTTTCGCCTTAACAAATGCCTTCTAATATAATGACCATTTGATTTTACTTCTGTTAACAGGAATTTAAGCAATTAAAATATTTTAAATCTTAAGTATTATATGAAAAAAACTGCAATTAAATATATATTAAATTACAATTAACAAACATACTACATATCAAGAAATTAATTACGTTATGCGTCATCTAACGAAATTTTATTTGAATACAGATACGAATTGATATATATTTTTATTTCTTGAATGTACGGGTTCTGTGAAGCCTATAATTTACTTAAATTATTCATAATATTTTTTCCATGTGCACACAGTCGATTGGTAATTTCCTTATTTCACACAATTTCCATGTTTACATTTTTCTATATTTTTGCCTTTCAATTTATATATCAAGAGATGAAACGTAGAAGAATATTTTCCCTTTAATACACGAACAAAAGCTGTAAAGGAAAAACCTCTTTTATTTGAAAAAAATTCATTCACCTTATTCAAAATGTCTAACACTGTGAATTATATATAAAAACATAATAGATTAATAGTAAATTAAACAAATTTATCGTCTTTTATATTAAATGCTTTTTGTGTTAAAAACATTAAAATCCTCGCTTGCATGTTTTTAGCAACTGAAAATGAAAGAACCGATACAAGACCAACATAATGTTAAAATAATGTTTCTTAACCTTACTAAATATGTCTTATTCGGCCTTTAATATTTCCGCTTAGTCAACGTATTTCTATTATAAGCAAAATATTTCAAACGCAGGAAATTATTTCTATTATCAAGCTGGTGTGTAAAACTAATGTAGATATTTGTGTTATTATAACTGTTTTAAAATTAAGTAATAATTGATCAGGAACATTTTGATTTTCAATTTATGTTAGGCAATAAATAAAATTAAAATTAAAAAATTAAATTTACAGCTCAAATTTATGTCGTGTCGCTAAAGTTACGGTAATTTATGCGAAGTGTTGAATATAAATTAATTCTCTGTTGAACGTAAGTCCTTTACAAATTAAAGAAATATCTGTTTCGCAAATGAGTATATGAGGCAAAACTTTCTAAAAAATTATTTGACTTTCTTGATTCTCAGTAACAAAATCGACTAAATAAAATAAAAGCAACAATATAACGCCAAAAACTTTCCTCCGTCTAACTCGATAACTTTCTGTTTAAGAGCATCTAATAGGCTTCAATATGCCAGCCTGCGGTATCATGATTTAATTCTTATTCTAGTTAAAAATGGTCCTGAAAATATACTGTTTAGAGAATGAAATATATTACTGCCTTATCTCATATAATTTAATTTGATTTGAGACTGTGTAGTTCCATTAAATTTAATGAAGTTTTACAAAACAGCAAACTAATAAAAACGGGAAATATTGAAAAGGACATTAAATTTATTAATTGATGATCATTGACTACATATGCGTAAATGCTTTGATCTTAGCTGGACATGTATGACGCCATTGACAAAATGGCATATCTGAAAGAACGGTGTCTGAGCGATTGGTGCCAAAATCTGGGTTATAACAAGCAATGAATTTGACTTGTATAGAAAATATCCACAACGGTATCATTATAAAATCGAATAGCATAATTAGCTTTTAAATACGAGTTCCTGCTTTGTTGCGCCTAACTCACAAAAACATTAAACGATACAAGGTTCTGATTGGAATAATTAATAGTACTTACGAATTCGGAAAATCTAAACAATTTCATGTCTAGTTTGTGGTAATGCCACTTTACTATTCTGTCTTTAAATATTTAGCCAACAGCATAACAGCATATTATCATTTTTGCATTTATTTAATGGTTAATTCAGACGTGAAAATGAAAGATATCTTGAGAAAATATGGCTTAATAAACATAATATTTTTACAGAAAAACAGAATATTAATAACAGACAAATAAAAATGTAGTGAATAAAAAATTATGTAATAGATTTACAGTTAATTTTTCACTGTTACCTAGATGAAGCTTCAATTATTTAGTGGGCATAGTTAGGTAAATTTATATTCTTGTTGAAGAATTTAGACTACAACGATAATAAAAATAATAATAATAATAATTATTATAATAATAATAATACTAATAATAATAATAATAATAATAATAATAATAATAATAATAATAATAATAATAATAATAATAATAATAATAATAATACAAACAATCGAAATAGTTACAAAAATAAAATCAAATTTTCCGATAAATGAAATAAACAACAGTCCCGCGGAAAAAAGTTTGTGATTGCACAGGAGACAATAACAGTTGCATAAATCGATTATGAGAGCATCAGATAAACAGCAATCTCGACTGGCTAGCTAAGTGGGGATTGGTGCTTAAATCAAGCTCGCAAAATTTTTTTAATGAATTTTTCATGCGTTAGAAATAATCTTTGTTTATGATTTAGCTCAAAAGCTTTTATATCCATAATAACACTAAATTTTATATACGCCCACTCATTTTATCCTAGACTATTGGCATTTAAGCCAAAAATTGACATTTCAAAATAGAAAGCAGATTAGTTTTAGCATCCTAGCACATGACAGAATAGAGGCATTTTAATCTGAGAAAAATGAAAGAAAACATTTTCTTAAGGAATTTAAAAATATTTAAATCGTTTTGTTTGTCCTACAGAATTAATTTTCAACTTATTAGTAAATTCAATTTTTTGATTTCATGAATCCTTGTTGCGATACGTAAATACCTCAAACGTAAATGTGACGTAGTATGAACTCTTATTCTTTGCTGGATTTAGGTAATAATTTTATAGAATGTTATTACTTTTATATGCATAATATCACTTGAAAAAATCGTTGCTTGTCTATTTAACTTATAATATAATAGTTAAAAAAAACATATTTCTAGTAATTTAGCTGAAAAGAGTACCAAAGCTTATTAAAGCCTCTTCAAACTAACTAGATTTATTTACAGTATTCTACTTTATTATGCTGTAGTCGCCGTTATAACATCAAGAATTAATAGACTGTTTCATCAGGGAAAATATAGTCACTGTTATGCATACAAGATAAAAACTCGTTTAAATGAAAGCCTTGTCAAATAGCAGAAAGATCTACCTGTACTGAACAATCTTCTCCCAATTAAAACAAAAATAATTCTTTGCAAATTTGATAGCCTGCCTTTAATGGAATACACCATTAAATAATTAAAATATTTACAGTATATTATTTACATTTTCCCAATTCTTGAATTCTGGTCACAGTTAAGAACACCATGTTGAATCACGATACTAAACATAAACCAACCTTGTATGATCAATAATTACAATTTACTGGCTTTTAGCTTTTTAAATAGCTATCGTAATTGGTGTGTGGCTATTTTTTAATTAAAGAGAATCGTGCTTATTAAGTCTTGAATGAGTTAAAAAATAATTTCACAAATAAAGAAAAAAAGTTTGATATGTAATACAATTTAACAATCATTGATTGCGTGGGTGACGGTAACAATTCTATAAATCATGTTTACGAGTTTAAAGTAAACACCAATCCGATTGTATTTAATCAGTCGTCGAACAACATAACAAAACTAGCGCCAGCCACAACGCTCTGATGTGGTTCGATCTTCCATGATCATCATCAGAATACAAAAGCAAACTGATAACCGAGGATCAAACCGCATTGAATATATATGGAAATCCAAATTAGATATGCGGCTCTCACCTCTAGCATTCTCGCATAAATTGAACTTGATTGGAAATGTCGGCTGCACAATTTCTATGCAGTCACGAACATTAGCTGTTTGAAGCCACACACACATATAATAGTAATACAATTAACCAATACTTGATATGCGGGTGAGGCAATACCTTTTAATCATGTTTGCGAGTTAGAATAAACACTGTTCTATTGTATTTAACCAGTCGTCGAACAACATAACAAAAGTGCGTTGCAGCTGTAGGTAGTTTTGTTATGGTGTTGGACGACTGGTTAAATACAATTGGATTGGTGTTTTTTTACTTCAAGCTCGCAATCTTGCTTTAAATAATTGTTACCACCACCCGCAAAATCAATTATTGTTTAATTGTATTGTCTATATATATATATATATATATATATATATATATATATATAGTGTGTGTGTGTGTGTGTGTGTGTGTGGCGAAAGATACAAACAGCGGTGCGTGACTGAATAAAAATTGTGCAGCCAACATTTTCAGTCAAATACAATGTATGCAAGACTACTAGATGTAATAACCGCATATCTAATTTTGCTTTCCATATATATGCAATGCAGTTTGATCCCCGCTAGTCAGTTTTCCGTCGTTTTTTGATGACGATTATGGATTGTCGAAGCGCGTCCGTACGTGTGACCAACGGTAGTTTTTCTATGTTTTTCGGCGACTGGTTAAATACAATGGGATTGTTTTTTATTTCGAACTCGCAAACTTTATTTGAAGAAATATTAAATAGCTTTACAGAAAAATTGATTGAGACAATTAAAACAGAGAATTAATAGGACAAATGAATAGTTTTTTTAAAAGGGAAGAATAAAACCGTCTTAAAAATTAAATTTATAGTGGATACTGCTTCAATATAATGATGAAGAAAGTAAAACAAGCTTTAACTCGTATACCAAATCCTGTTTAATAGCGCAAGTTATAAGTTTGATGTCGACCCCAAGAATGATATATTATAAAAGATAAGTAAATTGTCAATCAATGTTTCTTGGTCGATATAATAAAAGGAAAACAGCTACAATGAAAAAAATTGCACTCTACACACGTACGTTAATACGAATGTTAAACACAATTGTGAAATTGCCCAGTATTGTACTGATACCTTGTTTGTATTTACGACAGTTATAGCTATTAAGATACCTAGCAAGTGCATTAATAAAAACTATACATTTAAAAATTGTGTAGATGGAGTTCAGTTTAAAGAAACATAAAAAGTATATTTTTGTATTAATATTAAGCTGGAGGCAATGCCTGTAAATTATTGTAGATCCCCAGTTCAGAATTGCTGCCCATTCAAGGATTAATCTTTTCAAGATCTATTAAATTACGAATACACATTATTAGTCAAAATATCAGTAGTTATAAGGAATAAAACACGTAGCTAATTTATTCGCATCCTTTCAAATATTTTTTGGCATAGAAATTGTATCAGCTGAACTGCTTTAGGACTAACAGAAGATATACTCTGTTCCTTGTTTTCCGAAATATTTCAGATATCTTTGTTATTATTCATCATCGGTCCACAATCCGTCTGTACTAATAAAGTGGGTGATATTCCTGTTAAATATTTCATTCATACTTCTGTTTGGTTAGTTGTTTTATTAGATAGGTGCGTCTCGCGTGTATGTGCATGACTATTAATGCTGTGTACAATTAATTAAATGAAATTCGTGGTTTAATTTTCGTGTAAAAATTACATACGTTAGATTATTTATTTTATCCTGCCATGTGAAATTATGTAACAGAAGTTATTTCACATTTTATTTTGAGCAAACCCAATCAAAAATGCACTCTTAATAACGTCACAACAAGGTAAGTGATACACGTTAAGGACAAACGAATCGAGAATGTGTGAAATTTCTCAAAAAGCCGTAAGATTTATAAACATCACTGACTAAATTTACAACAAAAGTTTTAATTTCATTACATTGGCACACTTCGCATCTGTGCTTGAATATATAACTGATAATTATTCAGTTAAATAGAATAAATTTGCAGAAACATACATCGATGTGAAACTGCAATCTGTATACATTTGATTTACACTATGCATGCTTCATAATATTGTTTTCATGGTATACTTGGAACGACACAATAAAAGTGTGCCATCAAAAATCTATGCATGGGTAAATGAACAAAATGTAAACAAACAAGAATCTTCATTAGATATCAAATAAAAAAATTATTGTCAAACAAGGTAATTATAAACATTACATAACTAAAGAATTAGCAATATATGAGAAAGTTGAAAGTCCCGCAATAAACTCTCAACATACTACAGACCTAAATTTTTAAAAATTTTAAAACCTTTACAATTAAAGAATTTATTTTGCAGGGATTAGAATATCAATAGTTGATTAACTGGAAATATATTGAATAGCACACTAATAAGCTCATCTTAATGTAATATTTCTATTAAGTCCTATAAATACACACAAATTCGATGCGCTCCTATATAGTGAAATGTCAGTTAGCTATTATGAGACTAACTAGTCAAAAATGTAAATGAGATGTTCAAAAGAAATAATACACTTGCTTAATTAGTTTGTTCCAAAGATTTGTGATGAATTTGGAACCGATGCAGGGTACCGACTAAGGTAGCCAGAATACCTTTTAAAAATTCTTTCAAGGGCCGACCGTCCTGTATTTTTCACAAAACATATAAACGCATTTTGAAACACCCATTCATTAATATAGAAATTAAGTAAAATGAAAATTATGCACATTGTGAGGATAGTGAGTTAATGTATGCCCCCGATTATTTTTACAGTTGGGAAATAATGCATAAACAAATTATAAGTGCACCAATGAACCACCGTTTTCTGTCCTACTAGTAAAAACCGTTTTGCATTTTCTGGAAAATAATATTTTATATTAGACAGCACAAAAGCTTGGGTGACATAAAAGTGATCTGGCAATCCATGTAAAATATTGAGGGCTAATTGTTACCCTAAAATGATAATAAAAACAACCATGATGTATGACTCTAGTAAATTTTATCTGTGCTGAGGTACGTAAAATCTGACAAGGGGAATGATGATCGTTATTTCATGTTATTACTGGTTAAATCACTAGCTATAAATTGCAATATAAGAACTATGTTGAGTAATTCCCTTAGTATAGACACTAGACTCCTAACCAATATGATAAATGTGAACCTTTAGAGACATCATGGTTTTTACGAAATCACAAGGAAAGGCCATATTCTCATGTATATTGGTGAAACCATGCATTTAATCAATGTAAGAAAAGGTGAAGATAGAACTGCACATGAGTACGTACATCTTATTTGCCATAGTCTCGCCCGTCATGCAGTGGAGACTAGACGCAAAATAAACTGGGGTGACTGTAGACGCAAGGCAATATCCAGGTATTACAGAATGCGAGATTGATAAAGGAATCTTTTGAAACTAAATCGATATGTGATATTATAAATGAAACAGCGCCAGGACAGTCGTTATATTCGATTTAGAACACAGCATTAAACAATGGTGGAAATGATAGTTGCAAAAATCAGAACCTGAAGCGAATTCCAGTAATAGAGTAAGAATATTGCATAAAGATTGCTTTATTCGTAGACTAAAAAACTTAATGCTGATATTTTTATTAATAGTAAAATCTATCCAAATTTCACCCCTAACTGTTCCCTTATTGTATGTATTAATTTAGGCTTTTCAGTCTTGCATTGCTTGTTCCGACCGGTTTCGTCTATTGGATTTCTTTTATGAGAACTGACTTTATTTTTCATCTTTTGTTGGCATAGCATTTATTATGGATTCAATACTTCTTTTAGCATCTTTCTGTTGCTTATTTTGTTTGAATTTTGATTGTTCATTTATGATCTCGTCCAAGGGCACTCTATAAGTGTCCATTGCCAGGATCAGCGACAGAAATTTCACAAAAATATGAACAGTCAACATTGCAACCTCCAAATCCAACAATACTAAAAGGACGAATTCTCAGTCGGCACTCTGCTATACAACGATAATGAACCCTACACCACACACATACGCCCAAACAAGAAATATACGTAGAAGGAAAGATCTGACTAGTTGCCACCCACATAATCAAATGAAACCACAGGATATAACTGAATGAAACACTGCAAAGTGAATATATAATAAAAGTTGGATATCATATTTTTATTAAATGAGTATCAGTAGAATAATAATAAAATTTAAAAAAAGCTTTTCTTACCTTAGGACCTGGTGGACCAGGTTGCCCGGGAGGTCCATACATACCTAAAGATCGCCTCTTCTGAATGCGTTCGGAGCTGCGCTGTTAATTGCAAAACAAGTAAGTGCTAAATAAACACACATTTAAATTACTCAACTAAGACACGCGTGATAAAAATTGTTTTAATGTGTGTTTACATAGATTTAAACAATTTGCTAGAACGAAATCAGCTAAATTCGTTCAACCCGTATCTCACCATTGGCACAGCTTGGTTAGTCGACCGTTTGCCCCACATAGTGCCGTATTTGGTGATTCTGCTATTCTGTGTGAATGGCTAGATACAATGTGACTGGTGTTCATGTTAAACATGTAAACTACATTTATAGAATTATTATTATTATTATTATTATTACTATTATTATTATTATTGCCAAATGTGATCTTGCTCGGCCTGTAGTGGAGACGGGGCATGCTATCAACTGGGAGTAATGCAAACGCATAGTAATATGATTTCGTAATGGGGTGACGAGATTGATTAGAGAATCTATCGAAATTAAATCTAAAAATAATATTATGAATGAAACTGCTAATGAAAATCGTTAGGTCCAATTTGGAATACCGTATTAGCTAATGGCAGGAAAAGGCCATTGCATGAAGCTAGCTCCAGTAGAAGATTAAGAACATCGGATTTAGATTGACTAATTAGTGGGCTTATTGTTCACGGTACACATAGAACCGTCCTATACTTCGACAAAATATATAGTGGTTAAAGGGCGTAATACCGGCTCCTACTGATGAGTCGCCAGTAAGCACGAACCGAATGTGAATGAGATTATACTTTCCGTTCATGATGCCTTTGGTTTATCCTTCTGGTCACACCTGAACTAATTTGTTACTAGGTTCGCAAAACCTAATACATACTTGCATATATATTAGCTCTTCGCAACAAACAGTATTTAACTGTAATATTTCGAAGTAATAATTTGTCTGACGCGCACAAAGGGTAAATTAATGTCTATTGACTTCAGTTTCATTTATATGTACGTACATGTGTATAAATTAATATTTTAACGATTTTTTTAGTTATGTATATACATACACGTGCACATGCGTGGCTTACACCTATTTAATGGTATGCCAATAACAGTTATTAACTAGTCTATCTTGAGTGCAACCCTACTGGTTTTTATTGAAATTTAACATGTGCGTTGGTATTTCGGACTTCAAGATTTATCATTCATTGCATGTTTTTCATGACGAGTGCTTCTGAATTATTTGTCTCCCCCAACCAGAAAGTTAGGGCCATCTCATTTACGTCATTTTACATTGATTGTGTAAAACGAATAGTTAAAGCATGCAATTGATGAATTATTATTCAGCCACTCTTGTCTCAATTAGTTAGATGAAAGCAAAAGTTATGAAAATGCACGCACACATGTGACACGCGAATATCTAATGAAAGGCCAGTCTGAAGTATAAATATTATGGCTAGAGAAAATAACGCGCTTGCTTCATTAGTTTCGTTTGTTAAACTTGTGAAGTATAATACAACTGATGAAGGCTCTTGATAAGTTTAGCCGAAATATATTGAGAAAAGAAAAACAACTGGAACAATTAAAAATGTTTATTTTTCAAAACGCAGACCAGGTAATTTCAATTAATCCAGGTTCGCAAAAACAATCTTCATTCAACACACATTGCAATTTTTGGCATTCTTTAAGTTTGAATGTTTTTCCTAGTATTATTCTAAAACTCATTAATTATACATATGCGCATTTACGCTGTTTGCTATCATCCTCGAGTATGATAAACCTACAAAAAATATTTGTCAGCCCCATGAATTCAACATTTAATATTTCGAGTACTGCGCCGTCTTTTCTGACAAGATGACCTTTTAAAGATAAATAGGCGCATATATGGTGAGAATAAATAATTTCAGAATGTCTGCTATTTTAACCAATGTATCGTTAAGTGAGCTGCATAACGCGTTATAATCTAACTGTTGAGAGAAATTGAATTTGAAACATAAATTTATCATCAACAACATCATCATCAGCAGCAGCAACAGAAACAGCACCATCAGATTTTTGTCGAGTTCTGTTAACAAATGAGGATTGTCGAAACATGGAAGTATTTTCAAGTAACTAAAATTGTACTACACTGAATGTTTGGATAAATAAAATGTAAAATAACAGTTTGTTTCATGCCCATGATTTACTTAATCAAACACGTTGTTTAACATATGTTGAAAAATATTTGTTTTTTTAAAAATTTTATGAAGTTTTTTTCAGTGCATCCGTAGCGTTGCATAAAGCAAAATATATACAATGCCAGCATTATCGGTAAATCGGCACATTCGTCAAAACATGGCTTGCTCATTTTCCTTAGAAAGATGATTAATCAAATTAGGATATTTTTCACCTAATTGGCAGACTTATTAATATAAAAATAAAATACCGCCTACCTTAAAGGCAACGGAATTGAAATAATTCAATCATTTTTATGAAAACTAAAACCATTGCTGGATCATGAACAGGCGACAAATCTCTTCGTCATCCCATAGTTTTACCTGTTTAGCAATGAATATTTGTCTATATTTGTAAGCTATTAATTGGATTTTACGACCCTTGAAGCATCAATTTGTTTCTTTTTCACATTTCTTTAATACACTCGGCACAGACTGTCAGTTAACTGTGGCACGTCGCATAACGTATAACTTTGTATCCGAAGAAGGCGTTCCATTATTGCTATTAATGTATTTTAGAATCCTCGTTTCAGAAAAAAATTATGCTCTAGATCAATGATTCATATTTTCAAGACTACATTCCTGATTTGGTTCATTGGAGAACGACCGAACTTCCGCGATTGAATTAATTATTTTAGAAATAAAGCTCGAAACGTCATCGTATGGCTAGTTACCTGACTACGCATATATTTAAGATTAAAATTTCGATTTATTAGTGTGGGCATTTAACAATGAATTATCAGGATCAAAGCTAGAATTAAATTCGTTTTATTCTATTTAGAATTTTCTTTTAATAAAAAATTGTTACATCAACTCTTATGTCAAGAGAATAATCATTGCATAAATATATTTTCCCTTTATCATTTCACTAAATACATAAATAGCATCATAAGATAATGAAAACAGTTAATAGATTTTTCGCTGTCATATATAAAAAACAAAAAAATACGTTTTAGAATAGTTCAAATCAATAGTGAGTTGCTAACTCGCATGTGTAATATTGCAAGTGGGATGTATAAATGGCGTTTCACTGGGATCAAAAAGATCCGAATATTTTAACGGAAATGTTAGGCAATTTTCTAAATAAAGTATGATTTCTTGATATAACGAATCGTTATGACCACACATGCAATCTAGGTCTCTTAAATAAAGTAAATTGCGTGTAAAATTTTCTTACGAAGCTGAACAATCTATATGGCAGGTGTGCGTTTCCGATGTCTTATTACTTTAAATCGGAATTGTCTATAATTTTGTTGTGTAGAAGACTAATCTGTTTCATCATTTTCCCTGCCTTAGTTAATTTATCCATTTAAACTAGATTCTCTCAATTTTATATCACTTTCAAGTAATATTTTTTTTGTAAATTATTACAATTTAATGTACAAAACACGTTAAAATATATTTTAATTAACGGGCTTTTTAAATTTTATATTTCCAATTCTCATGGTTACATGGCTGTTTTTAAAGTCTGTTGCACTACGGTATGTGATGATTATGAAGTTGACATTTTTCACAAAACCAAAAATAAAAGTATTCCAGTTTTGGATAATATCTAATTTTGAATGTCTTTTGAGTTCTTCTACATCGCTCCGTCAGGAATAATTGATTTTGTATGAATTAAATTAAATATGCAACAAAATAACTAATGTAAATATCTGTCATCAACCTATGTAGGAGTGGTTTGCTGATTTTCCACGTCAGTAATGCCGTATAGTATAATCTTTTTTTATAATCCGCAGTGCAAACTGTTTTATGTGGAAACGTTTGTTAATCATAATTTTCAGTTCAATATATAATGTTGTTTAGTAATACACAAGACGACTAATAAGTATAACAAGAAGATGCAGTTATAAAACAGTAATTAATATCCTTTTTTTAATTTTAGGATCAATGTAATATTTTGCATACGAAAAATATTATTTTGACACTGCATTATAAAATATAAATTTTATATGAAATTATAATTGATATTTAATAGATCATGAAGTTTAAATATTAAAAACAAAACTACAAAATAAACTCTGCTTTTTTCAAATGCGGAGCAGTTACTGAAGATAATTTCAATTTTGCAATAATAACATGTCGAAACTAAAGTTATTCTTGCATTATTGTATGAATGGCCAAACGATAGAGATTGCTTCTAATTAGTGTTTGTGTACTTGATAAGAAAAACTGGATTGAAGTATACAATGCAAGCTTGCATGATTAAGATTTGCACTAATTCCAAGGTACGACGCCAAATTTACCAATGCCGATCACAAAGCAATAACTATATTAATTGAGAAAATTAAGAGATGCAGAACTCAGCCTTATAGATCTCATAAAAATGTTAGGTGACTGCAAATATAAGCTAAACTATTGGCAGAACTCGCCGCAATTATACCCTTATACAATTAAACAGTCATTGATTGCGCGGGACCTGATAAAAATTCGTTAAATTAAGTTGACAATATTGAGATTAACTACACCTCAATTCCATTTAAATAGTTGCATAACAGAACATTACTAATGCCAGACATTCATACTGCCGCAATCTGAAATTTTATTGTCCTCATTAATGCAACACAGAAAACAGACTAGCAATTTCCACACCACAACGCTTATATCTTGTTTGGAAAATTAGAGTTGAGAATTCCATATCTTGTAGCAATGCATAAATTGTAAATATGTCGGTTGTGTAATTTATATGCAGGCACAAATAAAACAGTTTCCTACATTCGTACACGTTACAGCGAACAATGCGAACAGATGGTTAATTCTCAAGCCATCAATACAATAATGACCAGATATCAGACAACACTCTGCTATACAATGAGAAGGACGATTACATGCAAACAGGCACACACACAGACACAAACGCATACACACTTACCAATCAGCCAAAACAAGATATACAAGCAAAACCGAGTCAGATTTGTTGCCACCCGCATATTCAAATGCAAACCCAGAATGTGTATAAATGAAAGATTGTAGAGCGAAGTTTAATATTCTCGATATATATATATATATATATATATATATATATATATATATCCGATTAGCCATTCTGTATTACGCGCGTGCCGATAACTTTACTTAAATCAAGTTTGCTAATTTAAGATTAATATTGTATCAATTTTAATAAACGAATCAAACAGCATAGCTCAAATTCAGACAGTCGCACAGACTAATTCGTTTCAGTAGGCTATAATCATCAATGCAACACGATGGGAGACTACTAGCGACGATCAAATCACAATTTATACATTATGCATTACATCTTACTTAATCTGTCGGGTACATACTTTCTAACTATGCACTCCTGAGTACAATATGTTGTCATTTATGGCCACATTTCCTAAAGTAAGATAAATTAGTAGTTATTGATTGCACAGTGTTGATAAGAGTTATTTCATCGGGATAGAGAACTACATATAAACATTAATCATTTATAGTTTCACCAGTCGAAAAGCATAGATTAATAACAGTTAATCGCTCAGACTGACCCTGATGACCTTTTGTAATTATCAGCATAGAAGAACGCGAAACTGATTAACCAGTATCGATCCTCAAAGCATATAACAGAAATTGACTTTAATAGATGAGATTCTCATTCATAATAATCTTCTACGCATTGTAGGCGACTGAAAATTATCGGTGGCATACATGACTTGCTGTCACGAGCAGAAATTTTTTTTTTGCATTCACCTCAGTTGTAAGTTTGCAGTCGAGCACAGATGATGACTGTAGAAAACCAAAAAAATTGTTTTTGCGGCCCACTAAATAAATTAAACCTAAGTGATTATGCAGTCTGCCAATTAATGGAATCACTCTCGCAACCAATGTCTGCTCATTGCATAACTCGTGCTCATGAAGCAAAATATGAAAATTTTTATTTTCTTCACTGAATTTACACTGCATAGTAGAACTTCACAGTAAAGTATAATACCTTCGAGTGCTAAATTTCTATCGTTCTATTACTATTCCATACATGGGGGTTTGATTATCGCTTGACAATTTGCCACTGTGCTCTTATCATTATCAGTGCAAGTAGAAATATGTTAGTATATGTGACCGGCCGTCGTTGTGCAATCTTTGATGATTGTTTAGTTAATTAAACGACCATTAATTATTATAATCATGTTTACGTTCTTGATATAAGCACCTGGCCCATTAATTACATTCATATGTCAGTATAAACTATGAATTATCTAGTGTAGAAAAGGCAATTCATCAAGTAGATCGGTTTCATCCTTACTTGGATCTCATCATGAACCGGCCAGAATTTGCCGCGGACAGTACAAGATGAGTACCCTATAATGATGAATTACCGTTTCTGCACTATACAAGTTTTAGTTTATATTGATATATGTAAGTAATTAATTGGTTAGGTGTTTATATCAAGACCGTGACCTTGATTAAAATAAATGATTGGTTAGGTACATTGAGGTTGATTTTAACATTAGCCCCAAAATTAAGTGTTAGAAAATTATTATCGTCACTCATAAAATTGATTAAATAGTTATTTTTATCACCAATGCAATAAATTTTGACTTCACTGATCTAAATTTGCCTGACTTTTCGTGAGAGTTTCTGCTTCCACTAAGATTAAAATTTTTGACTTTAAACATTTTTCAAAATCAATATTTTTACCTCTAATATAGATTGTCAGTAATTTTAAGCAACCTAGGGTTTTTTTAAAACTATGTGTTACATTGATAATGAACACATACGTAAAATAGCCACAGATTTCCAAATATCATTAAATCCTCGTGATTAATGTTGAACAACATTATTATATTTTTGCTTATTTTGAGCCCCGTAGCTTGAGAAATAGAAACTTCATCACAACTGACGTAACAAATAGAAACATATTTTTTGCTTTTGTTTTTTCATATTAAAATGTGATGCCTATATTTATAAAACGGTATTTACTGCATGCCAATAAAATTCTCGCAAATGATTTCAATTACTAGCAACAGAGAAATGTTATATTTTAGAAACGTTATTGTAAAAATCTCACTCTTACAATGAGACAGAAATGAAAGATGTGTGAAATGAACGTGAATTTGTACCTGATTTTGATTAAATAAATAATACTTATTGTATTCTTATGAAAAATATACCTTTTAATTTAAATAATATATCGACAAAAAATTGCATAAAGAATAAAATCAAAGTTAGTGCTAAAGTCTATGGTATACCCATTAATAACACCTGAAAGTCTGAATAATCTTAATAATGGAACACATCCTTTGTTGTTCATTAAGGCTGCTTAAAACTGGTTATAGTTATGAATTTCGCAAACAACCAAATACGTTTATAAGATGAGTATTATATGCTATTTCATGCAAGATTCTGTTTATATTAAGCAATCATTGATTGTCACGTAAGCAGCTCAATTTTGGACATTACTTGAAGAATGCTCAAAAAGGACGAAACCGTTCCTCTGAATGAGTTTTCTTTGTTAAATTATTCAATGTTAAGTTTAAATTATCAAATGTGGATATAATGTGAATGACGTTTATACAATTTTGTAACCTTTATTTAAATAATTCCGCGTGTATTCAATACATATATAACCAAATTTTGCAATTTGTATTAAATTTCTAATCACCTGTCAATGCCTTTATTTGTTAATGATTGATCAGAGATAGCTAGGTAGAAATAAAATTCGAAAGCGTTTCCCAAAATAATACACCTGATGGCAACACTGACAACTAAGAACAATTTTTTAACTAATCCGTATGTGCCATGCATTTTGCGAAATAAGCGGCGTAAGTAAAGTGTCTCAAAGTGTATCAACATATATATCATCAAAATCAAACATTAAAGAAGAACAAATATATAATTACAATGTAGCAAAATGAATTGTGAACTACGCTGACTGAGCAATTATAGGTAAATAATTTTTTTAAAAACTAAATTACTTAGGAATTGCATTTTTCGTTCAGTATAAGTAAACGAAATAACTTCGTCTGTCAACATTTCAGTTTTAAATTAAACAATTGATGACATAAATAAGTTATAAGTAGATTCCATGACGTGCATACAAATAAATAATTTTATTCACTCAACAACACGAGCGTTTAAATTTCCCAAATATTTACTATATGAAAATTTGAAGAGTTGTCTAATGGCAAACATTATTTTATTTTGAACGTCGTTGACGAGAAGACATTTCATACAGTAACATGCATCAAACTGACAACAAACTTTTGTATTTTAGATTTAAAACAACATATAAACTATAAAATCTTACTCCACGAAAATTCAAAGTGTAATTTACTACAAACTAAAATTAAATGCTGAGTATAAATTTTGAGTGAATACTTCTCCACTAAAGTAAACCTATTTAAGGCGTAAATATCTAGTATACTACATATTATTGCTGACTAAATCATTTAATACATGTAGAGATAATATGCGAAACTGCAACTTTCATTCTCAGATCGCATTTATGATTTTGCATGAATGGTTAATAAAGTAAGAGAGGTGTTTTTTAAATGTAGAATATTTCACACCAATAATCCGGTTTAATAATTTGACTTTACTTCACCAGTAAAATAAAATTTTCAATTTTGGGAAAGATAAAAAATGTAAACTTTTTTATATGTTAATCTCAAAAAAAAAATTGAAAAGTACCTGTGTCAATAAAAAATCGAAAGATACGAAAAATGAATGTAAGGAAATCAAAGAATATTATATTAAAAGAGCGCAAAAGATTAAGTCAAATAATACACTAATGACCGTAATTTTATCAACGCCTTTTCCCTTGCGGTTAATAAGTCATATTTTAAATATTAATTTCAGAAAAAAATTTGTTTGAATAATTAGATGTAAATTTGGTAAATTTTAAAGTTTAATAATTTAGGATAAATAATAAAAAATAATTTCTTATAGATCAAAACGACAATCTCGCCAAATAAAAAGTGAGTCAAAGTAGAAACTCAGAGGAGTGCATATTAGCAAATGGATTTTTGACAACCTTAATAGGAATACTTAAAAAAGTAATAGATGTTTCTCATTTTGTTAAATGACTTTTGTGTAGCTCTTGAACATCATATGGTTACAAGAGGATGGCTAAGAACGAGGAAGATAAAATATTAGGAGAGATTGTTAGTTTAAAATAATATGGACAAGTTTATTAAGGCTTTAGTGAGACACGCTCATTTCCTTATTCATGAATTTAAATAGGCAAGATGAAGCACAAAATATTGCGCAACAAGCACTTAATTAACCAAAGACGTTTAACAAAGACAGATTTGCATAACTATAACAAGAATATAGAAAGCATTATAAGACGCATTCACACCAACTACGTAAATTGCAGAAATAGATCGCACTAATTAAAAGAAAAGTGAATAAAAGGTGAATATATTACTGCTGTGGAAAGTTTTTATATGGCAGCTATATTAAATAGATAAAGGCATTTTTGACATTTGGTATTTCGTATACTACAAATTATTCTGCCACATGATTTGAACAGAACTGCTAAATCTGTGACACAAATAACTCCAGCTCGATATCCCACTAAGGCATAAAAATTTAAATAAACCATAAATTAGATTATATTTTTATTTTTTTAGAAGTAGAGTATCTTTCCTCGGTATTCCATTAGAAAAAGTTATCAAATTCATACTTTAAGTTATTAAGGAGGGCAGTTTGCCTATCCTATAATTTATGGCCAGTAATAAATAATTTTTCAGCAAAATCATAAACGATTTTCTGAACCATTTAAATTATTTATACTTTGCACAAATTAACCGAATATTAATAGGCAGATAATTATAGTCTATAAAAGTGATTTCATATGGAGAAATTTTGTTAATCAGTGATAAATATCGAAGGTTTTACGAAAACACTGTTACAGTATATACAGTTTTATTAGTTACTCGTTTATAACAATTAGCCAAATCAAATGTGCTGAGGCAAAATGTTTTTAAGCGCTAATTTCTTTATAATCATGATAAAAAATTAATCTATATATATATATATATATATATATATATATATATATATATATATATATATATATATTCATTGTACCCTTCCTGTGTGCAAAAAAAAGAAATTTTATCAGATATAAGAAAATTTTCTTTCGCATGGTCTTCTCAAATATCTACTAATGAACATATCTTTATATATAAATTGGAAAGCAAAACAAGATAGAAATATGTGAACACAGAGAGAGTGTGAAAAATAGAAACCAATCAAATTGCGTGCGTCACATCCAGTTCAAGCTCAATGCTTGTACGTGCTTCTTCTGCTTACATAAATCCGGCTGCAATTTGTTTATCCATAAGGCTTCGTTTGTGGCTAGCTCCCTTTTGTTTTTGCATTTAGTAATTACTTTGAATGCTACGTCTGGAGAACATACGTGCGATGTTTCGATGATGTGTTACACAATAGCAGACGTGTATTCACCATTTGATTTGAAACATGCGTTTAATTTGCAGTGTTCTCTCATTCAAGTAATTAACCTTCTGGTCGATCGGCCTACGTAAGTTGATCGACAACTTGCGAATGTATATTGGTAAATAAAATTTTGATATCGACATTAACGGCTGTTTCTCTTTGATTGCTGATAAAGGCAAGTGTGTTAGCATAAATAACACTCGTAATTTGGCTGCATTAAATGTGCGTGTTAATGCTGCTTCAACTTTCTTTTGTGCCATTCGGGAAACTGCATCCCCTTTAAATGGGATGTTCAGGTAGACTGTTTTCTTTTCTGGCCCATAATACGTCTGTTTCTGGTTAACTCCCCTTTTAATAATTGATTCAATTAATTGTCTGGGATAGCCATTAGACATTAAATCGTTAATTGCTTTATTATATTCATTTTCTTTAGAATCTTGACTAACCAACCTGTCAATTCTTGAAAAGCAACCACGAACTGTTGATAATTTATATTGAAATGACACAAAACTGCTTTAATGCAAATACTGTGCAGACCATGTTGGTTTATGGTAAATTGTTCTGTTTAATTTACCATTAGTCTCTTTCTTTAATAGTACATCTAGGAAAGGCAGACAGTCAACTTTCTCGTACTCTGACGTGAAGCCGATATTCTTATGTGCTTTGTTGAAACTTTGAAGCAATGCTCGTGATTGCGACCTGTTCTTAAGTACCGTATATATTGAGCACATTTTCTTATGTCACTCTTTAATGATGTATTTTCGAGGTGCCCTAGAAAAATCTCAGCCAACACTGGAGATAAGGGGCTTCCCATTGCGAAACCCTCAGTCTGTTTGTAGATGCTTCCATTAAAACGAAATCGTAAGTCTTTCGTGCATAATAAGATAATCTTGCGTAGAGTGTGACCTGGCACCAGCGATGGTAATATATCTTGTTCTACCGCTTTGACTATAATGTCAATGGTTTCATCAATTCGAACATTTGTAAACAAAGACGTAACATCAAAAGATACCATAATCTTGTTTTTAACATTTATATCTTGAATTTTGTTTACAAACTCAAACGAATCGGTAACCGAATGATTACCTAGTAGTTTACGTAATGGTTCAAGTAAACGAACTAGTGCATGAAACGGAGAATTTACCATTGATAAAATTTGCCTCATAGGACAACCTCTTTTGTGTGTTTTTGGTAATCCGTACATTATTGGTTTAGATGATTCAACTGGCTTGAGCTTCTGTGCAGTGGCCTCATCAATAAAACCGGCATCTGTCAAAATCTTAATTTCATTTATTACTTTACGCTCCACATTGTCTATTTCATCTGATTTATCGTCTAGACGTGTGAATTTGTATTGTCCTTTAATACGTTTTCCATCTTTTGTACGTAGTCAGATTTGTCCATTATAACTGCGCTCTTTCCTTTATCAGCGCGTAGTATTTTGATGTATGTATTTCTGCTGATACTTCTAAGCGCATTTAGATGCTGCTTTGTCAATGCATGCTGCTCTGCGCATTTAGACGATTTCAGATGTGAAGCCTGATCAACTAGTGTAGCCTTGAACCAATTTTTATAATCAATACTGGTAGGCTCCAAGTCAGCTGTTTGTTCAAATAGCAATTCAAATGCTGCCTCAAAATCAACATCGCATTTATTAGAAGGATGTATTCCATAATTTCGGCCCATCGATAGTGCCTCCATTGTTAGCTGATCGATTGGCACTTTTGATAAGTTAAGCACACGCTTATCAAGATCGGTCGGTATTAAATCACACAAAACTCCAGGTTTTACATCTTTTTCCAATCTATTCAAAATTCTTGCTTTATCTTTCCTCATAACTGTCGGCAAAAACATCAAAAATTCCATTCTTGCAAAAAGACTTAGTTCATCTAATACACAAGATACACACCCAATTCTTGCCTGTAGCACTGCTTCATCTTCCTTCAACTGCTCAATTTTAGAATACGCCAACCTTGTAAGATTTCTTCGGTTGACTCATAGTTTAATGCATTTAATACATTTAATGCAGCCAAACTACGAGTGTTATTTAGGGTAACACACTTGCCTTTACCAGCAATCAAAGAGAAACAGCCGTTAATGTCGATATCTAATATTATTTACCAATATACATGCGCAATTTGTCGATCAACTTACGTAGGCCGAGCGACCAGACGGTTAATTACTCGAATGAGAGAACATTGCAACTTGAACGTCTGTTTTAAATCAAATGGTGAATACACGTCTGTTATTGCGCAACACATCATCGAAACAACGCACGTATGTTCTCCAGACGTAGCATTCAAAGTAATTACTCAATGCAGAAACAAAAGGGAGCTAGCCACATACGAAGCCTTATGGATAAACAAATTGCAGCCGGATTTATGTAAGCAGAAGAAGCACGTACAAGCATTGAGCTTGAACTGGATGTGAAACACGCAATTTGATTGGTTTCTATTATTCACACTCTCTATATGTTCGCATATTTCTATCTTGTTTTGCTTTCTAATTTATATATAAATATATGTTCATTAGTAGATATTTGAGAAAACAATGTGAAAGAAAATTTTCTTATATCTGATAAAATTTCTTTTTGTTTTTTACACAGGAAGGGTACAACGAATTTTATTAATGCTCGTAATTTGAAAAGAATATATATATATATATATATATATATATATATATATATATATATATATAGTAATTTAATGAACATGTACTTTTTCAAATTCGCTTTTGACAGACTTTAAAACTAGTGGCGAGGTCTGTAAAAATGCCATGGCCGTGACAACTTAGTAATTGTAAAGATAACTTTTTCAAACATATACAATAAATTCGAGATTATCAGCTGTTAGGTACACAGGTCTGGCCTCGCTTAACTAATACATTCATTGCAGTTGATTTCTAGTTAAAATATTTTCCGACAAGCAATAATGGTGAATATCGAAAGGTGAAACGCATCCGTACGAGCGACTGAATTTAAAGAAATCATGAGCATTTAGGTATGAACCAAAAATCGCAATAAGTACAGTATATCTACATTAGTTAAAAATTTGCTTACAGACGATGAAGTTCCCAGCAAAGTAGACATTGTTGTTGAATTTATTCATTTCGAGTTTGAAAGCTGTGAAAATTGTAACCAATGAGTTTTGAGGGCTTTGTTATGAAAGAAAATTAGTTAATTTTGCAGGCATTTGTATGCGTTTTACGATGTGACATGATGTTGCGTTTGACTGTACTTTTCCGTATACGCGCAATTATTGTTTACTTATACGTAAGTCATTCTGAATTACATTTCCATAACTATTTGTAATCATATCTTTTAACATGTTTAAATAATGCGACATATTTAAAAATTGTTTACATGAATTTTTTACACTATATCTTGTTTTTTAACAATTTTTTTATTGAGAAGAAGCAAAATTTTAAATCTAGATCTTATTGTGAACCATTAGAGACTTTTTTCTAAATGAAATTTCTCGAATTGTTAAATTAATTATTTGAAGTTATTCATATAACAACCAAATTTAATGCTATGCGTATATGGATATTTGTTAATATATGTTAAAGTCGATGTAAAATGAAGATAGTGTAATTTGTTTTAATTTATTATTTATGTTGTCAAGTTATTCAGTTCTTTACTATATTTGTAATAACCTGGTGGGTAGGATACACTTGTTTTCAATATCAATTTTTTATCCACGTAGAATGTTATACATTTCACAACTTGCGCAGTTCAATCAAAAGATTGTATTATACCGTTGTCGGTTGCACATTCAGCAGTTGCAGAAATATCAAAATGAAGCAAAATGACAGTCGAAAATATACTTTCAGAACAGAAATGACAGCTAACTGTCCAAAGATTAGTAAGCAAATGGACGTAAATGGGTTCATCTTACGTCAATTAATGACAATAAAGAACGGCGTGTGGGTGTTTTCGGTCCCAATAACTTTCTGTAGAAATTAGAAACAAATCGCAATATATTTTTAAATTAGTCTTTTGTTCCAGGCTATAGTCTTTTTCAAAATCAACAGATGGAAAAATTGATATTTAAGAATTAATTGCGAACATTACAAGCAAGTTTAATGCTATGAGCTAAACCAGTCGTATATTAGATTCTGAACTACAAATACTTTCAATCAATAATCATTGAATTTGCCATTTTAATTTTTATGGATATACGAACGGAAACAATTGAGTGTTAATTTTTTTCAACAAAATATATATTGATTCTTTTAGAATGCGAACTTCAATAACTTCATGGTGATCTTTCCATGAAGAAAAGGTAAAAAATATATTTTATCAGATATAAGAACTATATCCTTCTTGATGTTTACTCAAGTATTTAAAGAAAAGCATATATTTAGATATATTGAAAGTCCAAACAGATAGAAAAACTAAACGTGGTGAGAGTGTGAAATAAGGAATTAACCCATTAATGCGTGCATCGCCTACAATTTAGGCCATTTGAAAAAAATGGAGAATCCACGTTTGAAATTGAGCAATATATTAATAAAAACTAGCAAGTATGTTCTCCAGACATGTATTTTACGATAATTCCTAAACGCAATAACAAAAATGAGTCAGCCAAATATGAAGCTTTGTGGATAAATAAACTGCAGCTTTATTTATGCAAGCAGAAAAAATGCATGCGGACATAGATTTTAAACTGATTGTTATGCACGCATCTGATTTGTTTTGCTCTTATTTCACAATCTCTCTACTTTTAAGTCTACTGTTTGTCGTTCCCTTATATATATATATATATATATATATATATATATATATATATACCTACTTGTAGATACTTGATGTGAAAATAGGAGAGAAACAGGTCTACTACAAGATATTTTTTAAATCTTTGCACATTAAATGTGCAATATGAATAAAAAACTTTACATTTGAAATTCTTTACATGTTGAAGATTAGGAAGCATTATATAAATTTTAAAATTTTAATAACATTGTAGGGAAATTTAGCACTCATTGTGCACACCGGATTCAATTGCTAACGGTTGATTTAGTTAATGTCTCCATGTAACAGGCCTAGTTATTCACATTTAACAAGCAGAGTAATTGTAATGACAAAGAGCAAACGACAAGATTAAGGATAGTTGACTGAATTTTTACATTTCCAGTGGATGAGCTCTACTACAGTCTTATATTATTTATTATTAAAGAAAAATTGATTGCGGGGGCGCAGATAAATCGTACTTTGTTTATGGTTGCGAGCTCGATATAAACATCCGTTGCATCATATACACACATCTGTCAGTATAATCTAAGCAATGTCTGAATGCAGTTCATCTAGTAGTCCGGTTTCTTCCTTATTGAGAACTCTTCAACCTTGGCACATCTGCTTCGGAGTCTGTTGCTCTAATCATTGAGCCATCCTGCCGCATGCTA
>JAQBSW010009563.1:0-28179 GCA_029291075.1 Eudiplozoon nipponicum
TTTAAATTATAATTTGAAGATTTGTATCAAAATTTGCTCACCAAATATTCATATTTAAATAAGTTGCTTGAAACTGCCAAAAACACATATTTCTAATTAAAAATTGTCAATTTTAGTTTATTAATATTTCGTTCTGAAAATTGAAGCCTAAAATGGTTATCGGATATGCTCAAAATGCCAGACGCGTCTTAAACCAAATTAACATAAAATATTTTAAACATTTAAGAAAAATTAGACTTGAAAGTTCAGCGTAACGTAAATAAATTATGAAATATATATTACGAGATTGTGCTCAATTATTTTATCGTTGCTTTAAATTTTTAAACTAACCGATGTTCGTTTAAAAATAGAAACTCTTTTTTAATTTAATACGTCACATTGCAGAAGAACAATTAATCATTACAAAAGTTAATTGTGTTTATTTTCATATACAGAGCTGATAGGATTTCTGACAGCGCACGCAAAATGATTATATTTAATAGGCAGTTTGGTAAAGCTGCCCTGTATTTTAGCATGATTTATATGACTCATTTCAAAAAGGTTCGGTTGTTTAACCTTTGACTTTTTAAAGTAATTCATTTTTTATAATCCGTTTATTAATTTAATTAATATTTTGTAAACATAACTGTAAATGCAAATAAAAAAGCTGTACTATTTTAGAGCTTTAGATTCTATAAATTAATTTAAATAATTTCAATAAAAAATTAAATACATTCTCATCTGGGAGTGACAGATATTATTTAAATAAAATGAGCAAAACATTTGAACAATTAATTTGAACAATATTTATTTTGAATAATATTTTTAAAATAGTTCCATGATTTAAACAAAATGCATATTATTATATTTATTCATACAAATAATTTAGAATTTGTTTCTGATATTATATTATTTATATATTATAATGTTGGATTTTTCAATTTAGATAAATGATACAAACCTAATTCTCTTAAATTTAAATTTAAATATACGTGCTCCTTCAAATATCACTGAAGTAACTTATATTTCACCAAAATGTCAGTTAACTCGGCAGCAATACAACGTGTTTTATCAGAATATTTTAATTCGTAATAATTGCAAAAGAATTTCTCAGTAAATGTATGTATTACTCATTTTATTAAAAAATTATTCTCCCTTATATTTTCATATTTCTCTCACTTCATTTATGTGCTTACTATAAGATTACAAGCTGCGTTCTAATGAAATTACATGATACAATACATATTGCGCATGATAAGTATATATATCGTCAGAAAATGGAAAAAAATCATATGATTGCAATTGCAACTTATCAAGTAGAAAAGATGTGTCCCTATAAGAGACTCACTTTTTTACTCGTCGGGTGTGCTGCGGTCAGAGTGAATGCTTTGGAATCATTTAATTCATAAGTCGCGTCACATATTCTTTGCAGTATTGAAAGGCATGTGTATGATTCCATTTTTAAATACTTGAGAAGAATAAGCGAGAGAAACAGTTCTTATATTTACCTGATTTTCGGATTGCGTACCGAAATATTTGAATCCACTGTCATCATGATTTTTGCAGATATTTTGACCTCCAATTACGGAGGTCTTTTTCAATGCCAAACACATCACACACTTAGTTGCCAATCAATATGTCAAGTGGAAATATTAATTTAAACCGCCTCATTTATACTTGATTTTAGATCTCTTAAGCACAACGTTTTTTTATAAAAATGTTAGGAAAGTGTATGTTAAATTGGTTTGTGTATGGGATGTATATATATATATATATATATATATTTATATATATATATATATATATATATATATATGTATACTAACATTTTGTTTTATGCTATTTCCCAAAATGGAAATTGATATGCTCCATTGCTTTCTGTTATATTAACCAGGATATTAGCTAAAATCTGTTTATATAATGTTAATATATGGTTATAAATAACGTGCTTTATAAGATTAAAATGCTAAATTGCAAAGGATGACCGTACCATGTCTTATTTGTTTTGACATTTAAAATTTTTCTGAAAGCATAAAATTAAATAAAATATTATAAATATTGTGATAAAAAAACTCATGAATATAAAATAGTATATGCATGATGCCTACTATTTGATAGTTGTATTAAGGATATTTTTATAATTTAAATCTCCGAAATATTTAATTGGAGTGTTATAAATTGAGATGAAAAGCACATCCTAAAAAATATTGTTTGAAAATTGTATGTCTCCACTTTTGATAAAGATATTGGTAAAATGTTTACTGTTCTTCTTGGTAAAATATTTCCCAAATATTCCCTTGAGATGCCAAATAAAAATACGAATACCGAGTGAAAGCGATGAAATTATGAATCATTTTGTATCATGTTGATCGTGGCATATCACATCAATGTGGTACTTTAATAGATTAATTGTTTAAATATTATGGAATCTAGATATAATTTAGGTCAGCCGAAAAGATAAACAAAATTGCGAAACAATGGTTTCTGTTTTATGTATTTTAAACAGAAGAAATTCAAATTCCTGGTTTTGCAAATTTGTATTTTGTTGAAAATTCAATTTTGTATTATATTTTGCCATAATTTAGATTGGAATGTAAATCCATTGCAAAGTGACACTTCAGATATTATATATATATATATATATATATATATATATATATATATATATATAAAAGAAATATAGGAACATTTTCTTTTCGAATTAAATAAATCAGTAAAAAGTATAGAAATAGAGCAAAATGACCGAGGGGAAAGAAACATGCCTTAAAACGCCGATTTCTATAAGGTGTAATTCTATGCGTTAAATTTGTTCCAATAGTATTATTAGAAACAATATCCCCACCTGTAATAGGTCGAAAAATTGCTGTGTACTTTATTCGCCAGTATTATCTATCAACTTAGCCGATATACTAGAATAGCTAGCAAAAATGCGATTGAAGTATTGCATTTGACGCGAAACACTGTACAGTTATTTTTATTAAATATTCAAGGCCCAATGATATAAAATGTTATTCTGACAATAACGAAATTTATTATACATGTATATCGACCAGATTGCATAGTCATAGTTCAGAGTTCACTTCTGTGTACTTCCAATATTACTCACGTCTATTTGGAATCGTGTTATCGAAAATTTTATGAATCATATCTTTCCCTATTATTAAATTAATTATCCCCAATGTCTAAATTTTTCGATATGTGTGGAATTATTATTACTCAAATTTGTGAAAATTGAGAGTATTCCGTGGATTTCTGTCATTTAAAATCTTGTCAAAATTGATTGGGTTTGGTAAACTTAAATCTTCTTTCACTCGGTAGTTCTGATTAAAAACTTGTTAAACGATTCATGACATAATTGAGCATTTCCTTAATACTTCACTTTGTTCAATGCATCTTGATATGACATCTGGATAACAAGACGTTTATGTGGTCAATTTAATTCTGTAATTGTTTACTGTTTGTTTATATAAAGAAGCTTTGAGTTATACTTAAATGCTATATACCATGAGTTATGACGTTTATGGTAAATCTACAAGAATTATTCAATGCAGATGCAAACAAAAATAGCGTGTTTTGTTGTTTTAATTTAACTATGGTTGATAGTATTGAAATTAATTTAATTTCTTTCAGACCAATGATGATAACATAAACTCACAAACATTCCATGTCCGTTGACTTTTCTATTAGAGCACTGTTGTACATAAAACACACGCAAACAAAAAAATATAGTAAATTGCATGCATTTGTAGGAATGAATGCTAATATTTATGCTTACATGGTATTAACAAAATACATACATATATATACGACACAGTTATCATTTCAATTGGCTAAAGAATGAAATTGCATCTGGAAATAGGTTAATAAGAATGGACATGAGAAAGTGTAGGCAGATGTGAGAGAAATAGTAAGAAAACTAAATTGAACTTTTTTAGTCTTAACAGAGGTAAAATGTTCATTCGTCAGACAGCTGCCAGTTGCGGCTTGAAATTCTCCAGCACAGCTAATAAGGAGGAGCTATGGACGTGTCGAAATGTAGTAGCAAGTCCGAGCATAAACATCTTTAGCGAAAGCATCTCTCCGGCAGCTAAAGAATGGCAAGCAACTCTGACAGAAAATGCCAATGATAATCGTGCATCCGAACAAGAAAACAAACAGCAGGCTCGTTTTTATCAGCAGGCTTCGGCCTCAATGTCAGTGTTGACGAGCAATCTCACACGAGGACAGAAGTTCTTTCAATCCGGTTGCAGAAAAAAAGACGACACTTCAAAATGTGGCCAACAGAATAGGCACCAACCTTACGAGACAGATAATCAGACGCCTGTTAGCGAAAAGTCGAGACAGCATGTCATCAAGGCGGAGCGTCTATTTCGTAGACAAACATCTTCGCGCACACTGGACCTTCATGTGCCTTATGAGACAGACGGAAATGTAAAGCGGAAGGCCAAAAAGAGATGCTGGTCGCCAAACTCCATTAATGGTGTCAGTGGTCGTGTCACCTCAAAGCATGAAGCAAATTCTACGGTCTACAGACCACACGCCGAAAGAGATAAATGTAATGTACATTTTCAGAGGTTGAACACGTTTAGACGGGCTCTGCAGAATAACTTGGATATATCTAATCGCAACTGCACCAACCGAAATTCTTATTATGACAAACAGCAAAATGTTTCCCATTTTCACAAGCATAGCTGCAAATTTCATCCGTTCTGTACAAATTCGAACGCTAAAGAATGTCCGAAAGTAATTACCACTGAGGCACAACAAAACCAAAACACATCGAAGCTTCAATGCAGCAAGGGAAATATACTCATACATCAGAAATTAGAGAGAAATTGCTCAGACGCCAAATCTGAATTTAAACTTTGCATTAATTCAACTAACGAACAATCTATTCGACCGTTTCAACAAGGCTGCTCTCCAGACCATGACGTACTTCACGAAAAACGCCTTAAACTCGATAATTCGTTTTCGTCCGCACGACCAATCTGTTCATCGATTTATGACGCATCTTCAAGTGATCTAGAACTTCCGTTGAGTGTGGTTTTAGACTTGCGAAAACGCATCCATTGCTCAAGTGTGGATAATATCAAACAGTTGGACTATACATATGTGAATAATCATGTTTTCGACAAGGCTAATCAGTGCACACAATTATGTGCAAGGAATAACACAAGGAGAAATAGTAATGTTGCTTCACCATTATTGGATACACATCTTCGCGAAACTGACAAAGTAGCTAAACATGATTCTGTCTGTTTAGCAAATTACTCCTACATCAGTCGTTTTCCCTCCAATAATTGCACAAATTTGGGCAATTTCAACTTCGTTACATATGAGAACAATCGTTTATCGTGCAACAGGAATG
The DNA here is from genome assembly GCA_029291075.1 of Eudiplozoon nipponicum. NCBI lineage: Eukaryota > Metazoa > Platyhelminthes > Monogenea > Mazocraeidea > Diplozoidae > Eudiplozoon > Eudiplozoon nipponicum. The sequence continues at coordinate 5,348 of JAQBSW010009563.1, forward strand.
CGGAGATATTTCCAAATCCACCTGATCAATTTGCTAAAATCACCAGTCCTCAATTAGCTGAGGACAGTGAGAGTCTGCGTTTTAATAGTCGGCTAAAATTGAAACGTATTATAATGCCAAGTTGTCCGAGTGAAGAAGACAGGTGTTTTCCATCTATAGATGGACAATTCAACAAAGCCACTGCTTCGCCTTCAGCCTCAAGTAGCTCGACGTCTCCTTCAATGTCCTATGTTATTAAAAGAACCAGTTACAATATTTCCGACACATTAAATAATAGTGACAAGTCATTAGACAAAGGAAACATTGAAAACATAGCTGTTCTGGAAAATAGTAATAAAAGTTTCCAAAATGATTTATCTTTATTTAAATATAATCTTAGACAAAAGCATCATGACGATGGACCAAATACAAGATCCATAGCCAATTCTCCATTGCAGGATGATATCCAAAATCCTCGTAAAACTAATACAGAGAATACGAGTATTTGGAGGAGGCGCGCACCAAAATCAAAACATAAAATTGGCGATATCGTTCATAAGGCAACGGATCTAAAGGCTATGGGACTGAAGAAACCGTTTCAAGCAAATTTATGTACCCGAGAAATAGCTCAATGTACCGATACAATAAACAGTCGTCCTTTTGATCAGGATTCAGTCAAAACGGATGTACAGTCAAACGCCGACTCCAAGGACATTTCGGCAGAAGCACATTCGTGCAGTCAATGCACGAGCTCCTCAAGTTGTGACACACTTCTATCTGACAGCAATCTTTTAGAGTTTGTAGAAACGCCTAGAAATTCTTACGACTCGCTAGTATGTAAGCTAACGCAAGGGCTTGAGAAGCAACGAAAATCTCGTAACTTCAACATGCGAGAACGAATTAGGATCAACGTTAGTGGTATGTACTTTGAAACATGGCGTGGAGTTCTCGACTCTCACCCAGACACCCTTCTTGGAAACCCAAAAAAGCGTGCACCATTCTTCGACTCAAATAAGGAGGAGTACTTTTTCGATAGACACAGGCCAACTTTTGAGGCAATTTTCAACTATTACCAGTACGGCGGCAAGTTAAAACGTCCAGGCCACGTTCCAGATGAAATCTTTCTTTCTGAATTGAAGTTTTATGAAATAGAAACAGAGGTAATTGAAGCCTATAAAAAAGACGAAGGCTACGTGAGAGAAGATATTGTGCTGCCAACGAATAGAACTAAACGCATGATATGGATGCTGTTTGAGTTTCCAGAAACCTCCAATTTAGCATTCATTATTGCAGTTTTTTCAGTTATTTGTACCCTAACGTCTATTGTTCTATTTTGTGTCGAGACATTGCCGAAATTTGCAAATACACATTGCGAGGATGGTGAACTGCCAAATTTTTTAGATGCCTTCTTTCTACTAGAAACCGGCTGCACGGTTTGGTTTACTGTCGAAGTTGTGGTTCGCTTTGCGGTATGTCCGAGCCGACGCCTATTTGTGCTAGATATGAAGAATGCCGTGGATGTTGCCGCCATTGTTCCCTACTACGTCACATTGATAAATGTTCTGATTAAATTTAGCTGTTCCGGCGCTAAAAATTCAGCCAGCCTCGCCTTTCTACGTGTAATTCGACTAATTCGTGTTTTCAAGCTGACAAAACATTCCTCCGGACTGCAAGTCTTGTTGTTGACATTTCGGGCCAGTCTCGAAGGTTTGGGCGTTTTCCTGGTTGCTCTTATTGTTTCCATCATTCTTTTCTCCAGTACACTTTATTACGTGGAAGTTGACCATAAAGATTCACAGATTGAGAGTATACCGGATGCATTCTGGTGGGCCATTACTACGATGTGCACTGTAGGTTATGGTGACAAAGTGCCAAAGAGTCCTTGGGGTAAGTTTGTCGGCAGCGTTTGCGCTCTCGCTGGTGTATTGGCATTGGCAATACCCGTGCCGATTATAACAGAAAACTTTAATAAATTTTACGCGCACAAGACAGGCCGCGTACGTATATAGCCTTCGCACAGTTCTTTCATGTTACCATACTTCCTTCCACTAAATCTGTAAATAAGTTCAATGTTGCAAAGAATTATCCTACACTTGCGTCGTAGTTCTGGTTTGAGTTTGGACAATTTGCTTAATGAATACAAAAAACAATGCGTTGCGGACAAGACAACCTTTACAAAATATGATTAATATCAATGTATTATTTTATTAGTAAAGTATTAGAATGATAAACATATAACTTTTTATAGCTAAACGCAAAGTTTATTTTTAGCAATAGATAAACTAATTACAGGTGACTGTTTCTGGTTAGTAAATGATTTATTAAGAGAGTTTAAAAATTATAGCATACCAATCAGCTGTCTCCTTCAAGATATTCTGACAAGAATCATATTTAAAAAAAATTATTCTTAATATCAAGACATGTTTGGGCGAATTTTGAGAAAATTCTTAAATGCTATTAATATGTTTCTTTCCATGCAACAAGATCACTTAGTGATGAATAAACTGATACATTTAATAAAACTTTATCTGCACAATTAAGATAATTTCAAAGAGCTAGTTCTATAAATATAATCTATATGTAAAGATAAATATTATTTTGCGTGAAAGCGTTATTAAATTGCGTAATATTTTATATCTTGTGAAATTAATGACACAAAAATATTATGTCATATTCGTTTAGTCTGAACACATTTCAGGTTACCTTGCTTACAATTTTTTTTAAAATTGTTATATGGAATGGCAAATTAATATAAATTTTTAGATCGATTAAAACATTGATAACTACGCTTACGCATTTATGAAAGATAACTGTCCACACTATTTACAAATATATCAGGGCCACTTGGCTTTAGTCATAGAATATAAGACTCATTGACCAGTAGTTGTTTTGTATCAAACTATAATCTTCTTTTCTTGTGGTTTGGATACCGATCTTGCTTGAACAAGATATCTATATTTCGTTAGAAGTTTAGTAAGAAGTGTGATTTGCTGATACTAAATGGATAAAGTATTACATTAAAAATAGCGCAATGAGTAATATTTATAGTGAAGACCCAAGATTCTGAAATTACTACTGTTTTATTTGAATTCATGTTAAATTGGGTTTATATAATTTCGAACTGTGATAAAATCAAGCAAAGCAGAATTTGCTAATGTTTCCTTTGCGAAGTACGTAAGCGTGATATTTTTTTACTGTGAGATAATAATAAACTGATATTGAAAAAAGTGCTTTATTTATTCATGCGAAGATGAAACTTCAGAAAACTTTTTTGTAATAACGGCTTCACGTTTATTTTCATCTTCTCAAACTCAGATGCGACACTCCGTAAAATTATTTCGTTTGGCTCAAAATGACACTTTTTTCAAATTATCATAACAGAAACCTATTTTCGTAATAATGTGCAGAACTTTAAGCAAGATAAGTATGTACATACATAGACGTAAATCTATACAAAATAAATCAAGATTATGTATGTTGCCTTTATATTCTTTTGATGTTTATTAAATGCAGGGTGATTTAATTGACCAAAGATTTAAAATTTAGACAATGTTTACTTGTATTTTTAAAAATTTAACTGTATTTTGAAATAATATATATTTTTCATTAATTTTTGACTTGTTGTTCATGGTTTAATGGATAAGCATCTTGACAAATTATAACTAATTTGACAGTCATCAAAAGAAGGTCCGCAATATTAATCCATCTTGACAAATAGGCACTTATATTTAAAACATTAATTTTGCTAGATAAACTTATAACGTTTTACAAAACGAAGATAAAATAATAATGCCAACTTATAGTTGCACAGATTGCATACTTTTCTAAAATATATTTGGCTTAAAATTACACTCGACTTGTTGAGTTTATTCTCATATATCAATAATAAATATGCTTTTAAATATGAAAGAAATATTTTATGTATCAGCTCAAATGTCTAAATTGATAATTTAAAAAAATTTAAACATCGATTCACTCACATTAGATTGCCGAAAGCCATCTTTACATGCCAAACAGTAGGCGAAAAGTAGCTGACACAAAGATAAAATCAAAAACTACCCGTTCAACAACGCGCCAGAATATAATTTTAAAATGCTACTTCTGCTTATTTAAAACTTATCATGATGTCCTAAAATATGTTATGTTTTGTTATTTAACATGGTCGTAACTAGAAGGTATTCTTTATTATTTTATAAACGTTAAACTTTGCAAATTTAAGGTATCAAAACGACAAATTAAACAAAAATTAATTAGTTTGCGATGGCGGAGCAAGCACAATTACAGGAAAGCGATTTCCCAGTTACGAGGTAGTTTATAAAAAAAACTAGAAGGATACTCGAAATTCAACAGAAACAAACAATGTACACAAATAAAGGCGTTTGATGTGCATACAGACGATTCATGAAAAAGGGGTTGGGAATTACGTCAAACTCATTATACGTATCGTCAAATAATTTTCAGTTCCATGACCGGAGACTGGATCTTACTCTTTTTATTATGATTGGTGTGCAACAATGACACTTCGTGTTCTGCTATTAGCACGAAAGCAATGCTATCATTCCCTATATCGGTAAGTCTCAACGACCCACGGGGAACAGACAACATATTGCTCATATATATATATATATATATACATATATATATATATATATAATGTGCTTTTCGTGACAGCCAAAACAACCGTATATTTTATGGTTGGTGCGAAGTTGTTCAGCAGTATTAGTGTGTAGCTTTCACACCGTGCCCTGAATTTTCTTATGAGTTGTCAATAACCACTGAACGCATACATTAAAAAGATAAAATTATTATTCCCATGTCTCGATGGCCGATCGTACATGGGCTAACGGGGCTATGGCGGTGGTGTCACCAGGGCGTGGTGGATTTCCGACCGGCAATCGGATCTCCTATAAAATACCACATGAGCCCGACGACGGCACCATGACTCGGCGTGTGTTTCCCGCCACAAAAGGGGACAACAGCCACAGGATTACATGGACTCCTGGACAGTACCCGTACTTCCGAATGGCGAATGAGCTCTCAACAGCCACCGGCAACCATACAACTTACTGCTGCCTTGCTGACTGCGCTTGGATGTGCAAAGGCTAGAGGTGCGTCCTCAATCAAAAAGCCGAGTGGTGAGGGGATACCACTTGTACCAAATTCCCAAGAAACTCCATGAAATGTCATGGATCCGGCTTATCCTCCAAAAGGAGTCAGCCGCAGTAAAGTAAAGTACTTAAGGATATCAATTTGGTTAACATATATAATAGCGTGTTAATAGGAAAATTATGCTAAAATACTTTTAAAAATAAAATAAAAGCAATAATCATACGTAGTACGTAGACGCATTTTATAGTATTACTGACTTAAAATTAAAGCAATTTAGCACGATTATGTTTGAAGTGACTTTTAAGCGAAACAAATAATAGTGATGTCTAATAAAGTTTCCCAAGTTCATAATTTGATAATGGTAGTAGGTTAATCTTGAGCAAATAAAAGTAAAATGCATAATACTTAGACATGATGCGAGAATAAATTTTAAATTTTTGGGTAATAATGTGAATTGTTATTACAATAGTAATTGAGGCTAATGAATCTTTGATAATTCGCAGTAAATCAGAATTGAGACCAGCATTTACCCGAATTTGCTAAAATACATTGCCAATAAACAAATTTCAATACGCCTTAAGTGCTTAGCAGATTTTTAACGCTATAATTTGCAACGCACTGAGGCAGGTGAAATAGAAAATGTTAGTTAATATACAAGGATATTTGCGAAATTTCGAAAATATTATGAGTTAGATGTATTAATCTTGCGTTTTAAGTAAAAGCTGCTTAAAATGTTAATGAAAATAAAATTTAAATAATTAATTATTTAACGTTTCAGGAAATTTAGATTAATAGGAACATGAACATAAATGTTTGAAATTATAAATGAGTACTGTCCTATACCAAAAGTATAAACAGTATATTATAAAACTGAAATTGGCTGCACGTGCAGTGATATTATTTACTTTAATCAAGTTTGCGATATTAATATGTACACTTCCCATTTTGTGCAATCAATTAGCGGTATATACTAAGTATTGTATAGTGTAGAAAAGACAATGCATCCAGTAGACCAGTTTAGTTTACGTATTTACCAGACTTTTCCACGAACGGGGATCATATCGGGGCATGTCTGCTTCGGATTCTGTTTCTCTATCCACTAAGCCACCCTGCCGCATACTACACACAATTTTCAGTGTCAAAATAATTATTGATTCTTGGTTAGCCTTTCTTTTAGGTGGAGCTCATATGGCATCCATTTAGACCGCAGGGTGATAAAGTGGTTAGAGCACTAAATTCCGAAAATGGCGTGCCCAGTTTCGAGCCCTATCCGCAGCAAATTTTGAACAGTACTTGATGAGTTCTCAATAATAACGAAACCGATCTACGATATGAATTACCTTTTCTACACCATTCAATGCCTTTTATATGTATAAATGCATGCTCATAATGGATTAGGTGTTCATATCAACATCACAACCTTGATTAATATAACAGTTACAATAGTAATAAGTTCTTTATTTTGTGCACTGAAATATTGTACGTGAATGCCCTTGGCAGGTTGTTATATATTTTGATATTTACATGCTGTCAACTATTATTATTTTACAAGTATTAATAGTAAATATCATGTAAAAAAATATGTATTTTAATGTTAATAAATATATTACAGGATATAACCTTTTTTCAGCGGTGTTCTTTTTTAAATAAAATTCGTATTATTTATTTGATTCGCCGTTTCATCACTATTATTGACGAAGCTGCAGTGAAGAATATTCGTGTTATGCTTTTATCTACATTTTTATTACATTTTTTAGTTACATGGCGAGAAATTTCCTTATATTATTATTATTATTATTTTTTTATAGTAGTAGTAGTATTAGTAGTAGTAGTAGTAGCAGTAGTAGTAGTAGTAGTAGTAGTAGTAGAAGTAGTAGTAGTAGTAGTAGTAGTAGTAGTTGTAGTAGTAGTAGTAGTAGTAATAATAATAGTAGTAGTAGTAGTATTATAAGTAGCAGTATTAGTATTAGCAGTTGCATTAATTAATATTGTCATTTTTATTATTATGTTAAATATGAAAAAGGGTAACAGTCTTTTTGGACCCATTATTTGGAATCTTTGCTTTCTGAATTGACAAACGTTTTTCTAGTATTTTCAATTTTCTTCAAAATTTTTATATTTCCTGTTTTCACTCACTCGCCAATTTACTTTGTTTAAAGATTATTTCATGAAATTAACTTTATTTGGAATTCATAAATTATTCTACTAAATATTATTTTTATTTGTGAATAGATTGTATACCAGAATTTATCAGTATTTTCTTTACAATTTTTTTACACCGAACATCTGATGTCATATACTTTAAACGAATAATTTCCTGATTCCATATTTATGAAATTGAAATAATCACCATCAGCTTTAATACTTGACCAAGAGCTAGTAACGTTCTTAACCAGCCACAGAGAGATTTTAAATCAGTTGGCTAAATCAATTAACATTATCTGAAGACATTTCGATATCAATTTTTGTGCCAGTGAAGTTACAAGGATGGTTGCTTGGCGACACTACATCATTCGAAACTTATTCATGTGGTTCATTTCCTGTTTTGGTTTTCGAGATTTGAGCTGACTTTGGATATGACCGAGATATTGGCGAAAATCATTCACCATCTAAAGGATGTTTTTATCAGCAGGCGTCGTATGTTCTTCCACGCAGCCCAAAGAAGACCAATGAATTTTGAACCTGAAACACTCAAATCGAGATCATTTTCGCTTTTTTCTTGAAAAGTTAACTTAAGTCATTACATCGCATTGTTAAACCGATTAAAAGAATATGTCTTAGTACTTTAGCCTGCTACTTTGATCTCCGTTGTGAACAGGGTATCTAATCACAGGTGAAGAATTTACACGTAATAGAGTTCAACAATATAAGTCATTCTTTGGAACGCTCCTTCATCGACTCCTAGAATCTTAAGCTCATCATGATTTGGATATCTACCACCAACAGTCAAAAGACACCTTGCATTCCCTAGCTCCATTTGACCAAACCCAGTTCTGCTTTATCGTCGCAGCTTGCGAAAAATTCTCCGTTCTACTTTCATAATCTGTATCTCTTAACTATATCTAATTTTTTGCGTCACTGGTCTGTACACTGCATTTTTACCAAGTCATACGATAACTCTCCAAATAGCCCCTTTTAATTAGTTTCATAGTCTAAAACACTATACTAAGAGTCAATCTATTCATAGCTTACGTCCTGTCCCTCATATTTTATGCGAATAAATTTTATTGCATTTTAAAATTGGCCTCGCTTTTCCCTAGAGCAGAATGCACTTCGATTTATGCAGCGTGTAATCCCTTATGAAAGTAACTGTTAAGAACAGTGCCTCTTGGCAACCGTTCCATCATTCTGAAGAATTCGCAAACTAAGGGCTAATTTCTATGTTCATAATATCCTAGCTTCTCATTTTTTGTCTCATCCTCGTCATTTATATGTCACGCGCAATTGTTATTTCTCAATTATTACCAACCATCACTACAGAATCTTTAGTACAGTCTACCTATTTACAAAGCCATAAAATTTTTCAATGCAATTAAAATCTTTCTTGTTTACACAAATGTAGAAGTTACAATAGCAACAGTTGAATCTCATTGGTGCTTCTTGCGACCTTAGCCCACATTGGTCTAATCCTTTGATTTAATTCACATGCATGCTTATATTTCTCCTTTTCAAAAAAAATGCCTCTTTATAATGCAATGTCAAGACGTTTCCGTTCACAGTCTTGGGCCTCCTCATATTTATTTCAAGGCAATTGTGCTTACCCTACTGGGGAGCGTTGCAAAACTTAGGCACTCTATATTCTCTGAACATTATTCTTTAATTCGTGCAGAAGTATACGGCATGCAGATTCTTTTACTAAATTAAATCTAGTCGACTTTAACTTTTTTTATTACTAACACCATTTAACTACAGAGTGTACTGTTGTACAATTGCCGACACTACTTCTTTTAATCATCAGGTGGTAGCCCACCGTTTAAATCCTTAATAAACAAAAGCTAGAAACTATCTCACTTATTTATGCGCAAAACAATTTTAAAATATTTATAAGTTGATCTTTTCAATTTAAACAAGCATTGGTTGCGCGAGTGCTGAAAACATTTACTATAAACAAGGTTGCGAACTTGATAAATAAATCTTACCGATTTAGTACTTACATATGTCAGTATAAACTAAGAATTTTATAATGTAGAAAAGGTAATTCATCCAGTAGACTGGTTTCGTCTTTATTGGGAACTCATCATGTACTGTGTGGCTCAGTGGCTAGAGAATCATATTCCGAAGCAGACGTGCCCATGTTTGAGCCCTGAACGTGGAAAATTCTGGCCAGTACATGATAAATTCCCAATAAGGACGACCGGCCTACTGGATGAATTGCCTTTTCTACAATATACAATTCTTAGTTTATATAGAGATATGTAAGTACTAAATGGGTAGGATTATTGCAGTTGTGATAGATAGTTGCTAAATTAAATGGGATATTAATTGGATTTTATTATTAATATTTACTATTATTAATATTTAAAAATAATTTTATTATTATTATTATTATTATTATTATTATTATTATTATTATTATTATTATTATTATTATTATTATTATTATTATCTCATGTTTTTCACAACTACCAATGCCATCACTATTATGACAAATACTATTACTGCTACTTCTTCCATTACTAATAATAATAATAATAATACTGCTGCATCCAATACTTCTAATACTACTGCAGTTATTACTAATGCTTTTATATTGCTACTACCACTAATGCTATTACTACTTATACTACTACTACTACTATTAATAATTCGACTGATACTATTATTATTATTATTATTATTATTATTATTATTATTATTGTTATTATGTCATATTTTTCTCGACTACCGCTACTACTAATACTAATGCTACTACTGCAAAAACTTGTACTAATAGTAATAATATTAATAATACAGCTGCAACTACTACTAATACTGTAATTACTACTAATGTTTTTATTATTTCTTCTACTACTACTGCTTCTACTATTTATACTACTACTATTACTACTTCGACTGTTATTCTTATTATTATTATTATTATTATTATTATTTCATATTTTTCACTACTACCAGTACCATTACTACTATTACTAATAGTACTACTGCAACTACTTCTGTCACTAATAATAATACTGCTGCAACAACTACTTCTGCAATTACTACTATTAGTTATACTACTAATATTATTGCTTCCTTGAATGCTACTACAATTACCACAAGTACTTATACTACTTTCTCTGTAACTAATACTACTACTGCAACAGCCACCACTACTACTACTACTACTACTTTTAATTTCATTATTAGTAATAGTACTACAATTATTACTTCTTACACTGCTACTACATGTACTACTCTACTAGTACCACTCACTTCTAGAGCACTACTAATACTACTAATACTACAACCACTTGAGCAACTACTACTACTTCTATTACTACTAGAACTAATGCTTCTGCCACTAGTACTGCTTGTACTACCAACACCCTTAAAACAACAGCAATATCTTCTACTACTACTACTACTAACATTATTACTACCTCTACTACTTCTACTTCTACTACTTTTACAAGTATTACTAATACTACTAATTCTGCTGCTACTACTACTACTACTAATACTAATACTACTATTACTACTACTTCCGATGCTAATTTTGAAATGGCTGGCTTAGTGTGCGGTCAAAAGGTGGCTAACAAACTTGCGTTTTGAATTGCTATTATTTAAGTGTTTAAGGTTATTAGTATGTTCAGCATGGTTACATATGTTCTTCATCAAATTTTTCTCAATATACACCATTCATTCTGTGTGCTTCTTTATTTTTTGGATGGTTGCGATAGAAAGTATTTTTCGGGGAAAATTAGTCAAAAATGATATTTTTTCTTATTCTAGGTACAAGACTTAAGTTGTAAACTCTGTTTCAGGATTTCAGAAAAAAATCACAAAATATGCTTTCGAAGCGAAGTTGGCTCGAGATTGTTACGAACATTTCATGTCAAAGCCACGCAAGACAGATTGTTTGTGTAATCTAATTAAACTAGATCTGAAAATTGCTATATAACAAGCATGAAAAAAATATCTACTTTCAGAGAGTTTAATCGTAAAAATGCCAAATTCAGCACAAACAAAAGGTGTAAATCGAAGTACGTCTTGGGTTTCGTGCTTAAAGATTCATCATCATTCTTTCCAAGTCTTACAATAGAAACCTAGTATATAAATGGTAAAACATGGATGACAGGTATAAATAGTATTTGGTTTTGCGGGCGTTGAGTAAGATTATTTAAATAAACCAATTCTACAGCTCAGCAGCTAGAATCACGGACTCTGAAGTAGACGTGTCAAGATCCATGCTCTGTTTGTGCCGAATTCTGGACAGTGCTTCAAGTGATTGCAGCAGGAGCGAAACCGGCCTACTAAATAAATTGTTATTTCTACACCATACGAGGCTTAGTTTATACTGTCAAATGAATATACATAAAGAGTCAGTTGCTTATATCAAAATTTTGCACTTGACTGTAGTAATTGGTACCACGGCTCGCGCAACCTATCTTCGTGTAATAATATAAATATTCTTTTCAATAACACTTATCTTTGTAGCGTGGTGTCGGTACCTTTAATTACAGATTTGGAATGACTATTTGGAACTTCAGGTCTGAAGAGATGCCATGTAGGCTCTACGAAAAGAAAAAAATATTGCGTGTAGTGTTCAGCACAGTCACTCTTTTGTGGGATCATTAAATCCAATAAAAGCTAGTCCAGGTTCCAGGCCTGTTCGCAGCAACATCTGGACAGAACGTGATGAGACGAAACGGGTCTACTGGATGAATTGCCTTTTCTACATTGTGCAATGCCAAAATGAGTGTTCTTAATGAGACAGGTGTTTATATTATGGACGCAAACTTGATTAAATTAATTTTTATCACGGTCCGTACAGAAATATACATTTAATTATTTAAATGTTAAATCAAATATCACGTCCCAAGGTAGCGTGGTTTCTAATTGACAATATCAGATTAGGGGTAGTTTGTAGTTAATTTATCTCTAAATTTTTGCCTTTAGTACATTAAAAAATAATTAATTTTTACTGCCAAATGTAAATTTATTGTTCTTGGTGCTTATATGGAGCACGCCATCTTAATTAAAATAATGATGGACATATAATTTATGCCATCTCCTAAACTTCTCGCATAAATGTTTCATTACATATGAAGTTATAATCAGTTCGTTGTTAAACATTACACAAACAATATAAAATAAGTAAATATGCTCTAATTAATACAAATTTGATTAATTTGTGGGTTTGCGATGATCTCGTGACACGTAAGACGTGGTTTCATTTGGGTTTCAAGATCTGTTCAAGTCAATTTTGGTAACCGAAAACTAAGAAAATAACTGATGTATTGGGAGATTAAATAGTGATTAAGAAACTTGTCAGAGCGTACACTGAGATGGAGATGGCAACAAGAATAAGGTGATAGGTGTGAAATTATTATTTTTAAATTTATATTTTAATTTTAATCCAGGGTTAACTCTTGTATTTATTTTTGTAAGCAATATGCATAAATTTATTTTCAATATTTTATTTTTGTATTTTTGACAAAATATACGAAATAGAATGTGCATATTTTATGCATATTATTTGCATTGCAAGAAAAGAAAGTTTAATGCATTTTCTGACATCTTGAATAATAAACCTGGCTAATATTTGCAAATCGACTTTCTACAATTTCAATGTTATTTTGAAACACATTTTCAGAATTGATGTTTAAAAATTGCAAATTTTTCCTATTTTGGAAATTCTATTTCCATTTTGTACGACGTTTGGTTGGTTATTTCGTGTGTAAGCAAGTGAAATTAATAATTATTTGTTTCTATGACGTAGAAAGTAAATGTAAAACAAATTTCATTCAGAAGTGTTTGAAAAAGGAAATTATTTGCTTGTAATACGATTTACTAAGATATTAACTTTTATATAATTTCAGAAAAAAAATTTGGGAGCAGGATTAAGAGCACTGATGATCATACTTTTCATGAATTTAGTCAAAATAAGTTTATTAAGAAGAGATTATTATTACTGTTCTGTTCAAAACGACTTTTCGAGTGAATTTCAATCAATTCACAATTAATCCTAAAATTAAACTTGAAAATAAAAAACTAAATGAGATTTAGAAACCACCATATCACTAAAAATATGAAAAAATCTATCAGAAAATTACTAGGGATGTTTTGTTCGCGATATCTACTTGGATTCCCAATCTGCGCATTTACGTTATAATGAATTATTTGCCAGCGGTCATATTCTGCATTCAGGTGCATTACATTCGTCAGTTTAAACCAAGAATGGTTAATGGTAGAAAAAGAAAATTCATCCAGAAGACCGGTTTAGTCCTTATTTGGAACTCAACACGTACTGGCCAGAATTTGCCGAGGACAGGGCTCGAACATAATTGCGGCAAATTCTGGACAGTATGTGATGAGTTCCCGGTAAGGACGAAACCCGTCTTCGGGATGAATTGCGTTTTCTACACTATGCAACTCTTACTGTATATTGTCAAATTAATGGGTCGTGTGTTTATATCAAGATCGCAACCATGATTATAGTCAACCAGATACAAGGTTAAAGAGCATCTGGGGTAACTGAGTCAAGCAAGAACATTTAATTGACTGTTTCGCTGTCGTGTAAATATGAAACCCTTCACCACATATACAACAACTGTCCACCAAAGCTTGGTTTGTTCAATGATTTCGGCTAAATTAACCGTCTCTTGATGTTTTTTTATAGATCGATCAAAACATAAATTGCCTGCAGCAAAAGCCATCGGATATGATTATTATGCTTCATATATGTCTACACGTTTTTTGCCTTTGTATTTATAAAAAATTCTTTCGAGTGAAGTTGGTCATTGAATATTTTTTAAAGTTGATTTGTATTTTCTGGAATATTTTTAATAAAATTGTAAAATTCTTTGTCTACTTTGTCGCCTAAATTACATCTTGTCGACTTAAAGTCACTGCTCTTAATATCGGTCTTTTCCGGCACAAAATTTCTTACTTTAAAATGCATACTCGTTCGCCTTTAAAACGAAATATGTTATTTACAGCGAACATCGAACGTCTCAGAGATGTTCATTTTTTGCATCTTCAGCTGCATTCTGTACTTGCACGGTGGTAGAATTTCATTTTGAACACAAATGCATAATCCATTAATTATTTGATTTTTTTTGTTTTAATGAATAACAACAATTTAAGTGACGCTAACAACAAATTTGTCCAAATGTTTTAGTTACCTCAAAATGATACGCCTTAATATTTTAAATTTATTCACGAAGGACGTAATATTTAGCGATAGATTATTATAGTTATTTTGCTTCATCTGAAGATGGATTGTTGGTCGAGATATATTAGCACATTAATTTAAGAATAAATTTAAGCACTTACTGTAGAATCAAACGTATTTTGTAACATGATGACTGTACTAGAAATGTTATCTTCAATGCATTTATTCCACTTTTGCGCAAATTATACTTTTTATTCAAATTGGTTTCCAATGCTATTTTTTTGTACTATGGTTCTGTACCTTTTTCAATTTCTTCTCATTTTGCTCTATGTTATCTTCAAAACTTCCCTATAAAAGTTTCGCTACAGCAAATACTGTATCAAGTTATAATCAGCACGATTTGAAGATTGACCCAAACGACATCTAATATGCAACTGTAGTGTAATTAAAACCAATTCATTTAAATTCTGGCTTTAATGGGTTCTTGTGACACTAAGACCTTATGCATGAAAAACGTTGTTACAATTGGATTTCAACATCTTTTCAAGCAAATTATGGCAATCAAATATTATGTAAATATCTGATGCACTGGAAGCGTATTTAATGATTAGGAAACATATCTTACCATACAATGATGTTGAGATGTAACAATGAATGAGGTGATATTTGTAATATTATTTCTTAAATTAAAATTGTAAATCTTAGTCCAGGTTTAAATTTTTTTATTCATTTTTGTGAGAAAATTTTCATTCTTTTATTTTTGAATATTTGACAAACAAATTAACAACAGAATGAATATTTATTCGGCATATTATTTGCTTTACAAGAAGGCAACGTCTAATGCATTTTTCGATATATTGAATAATAAACGTAGCTTATATTAATGAATCGGGTTTTTTTCAACTTTGATGAAATTTTCGAACCCATTTTTAGAGTTGATTAAAAAAAATGCAAATTCTTTCTGCGTTGCAGTTTCTAATTCAGTTTATGTACAACTTTTTAATTCTTATTTCGTGTGTATGCAGGTGAAATTAATTATTATCAGTTTCTATGAAGTATAAAGTAAATGTAAAATAAATTTCATATAACTGTGTTTGAAAAAGGAAATTATTTTGCTCTTAATACGATTTACAAATATATTAATTTTTATATAATTTCAGAAAAACCCTTGCGGTGCAGGATTAAATGAACGGTTTGTCATACTCCTCATGAATTTAATCAGGAGAAGTTTGGTAGAAAGAAGAGTCTATTCTATTTGTTTTTTTTAAACGACTTTAGAGCAAATATTACCTAATTCGCAAATAATCGTGTGATTAAATTTTTTAAAGTTAAAATGAAGGAATTTTCGAAAACACCATATCACTACAAATATACAAAAAATATATTAAAACATTACTAGAAAACTTTTGGTGCGCGGTTTCTAACTTTGCGCATTTACGCAGTAATGTTTTATTTTCCAGCATTGATATTTTGTAATAAGTTACATTGTTACAGCGAACCTGGATGCACTAAGTCCAGCAAGGCCAATTAGTTGACTGTTACTCTATAAACGTTCAGCTTCGTTTATTCAATGACTTCGTCTGAATTAACCATCTATTGTTGATTTTTATAGATCGATGTTTGATAAATATTTGAAAAATGTATTACCTGCAACAAATGCTCCCGTGTAGGAATTGTTTAATAAATCAATGATTCCGCGAATATTATAATTGGTCTTTAAAACAGATTTGCGCACTTGATATAAACACCAATGCCATTGAGTTTTAATAGTCGTCGAATAACAGACCAAAACTGCCGTCAGTCACACGTCCTGATGCGTTTTGAGCTTTCGTGATCGTCATCAGAATACCACTGAAAAATGAATATCGAGGATAAAACCACAATGCATACATATGTAGGGCAAAATTCGATATGCGACTCTCACCCATAGTAGTCTTGCATACAATGTACTTGACTAGAAATATCGGCTGTACCATATCCATGCAACCACGAACATTAACTTTTTGTAGCTTTCGCCACAAGTATGTATGTAGCTAATACAATTAAACTATCAATGATAGCGCGGGTGGTGGTAACAATTATTTAAATCAAGTTTGCGTACTTGAAGTAAACGCCAATCCTATTGAAATTAACTAGTCCGTGTGGCTGACGGTGGTTTTTAAAACTGCCATGTCCACATTTTTTCCATATCTAAAAAATAAGCGTTAATTAAGTGGTCTGGATGTTCCGGAGTAAAAACTTCCATGATATGGCAGTTGTGTCCGCTTTTAAGGATGAGCTAAATTAAGGCTGGATCTGTTCGATGATATACTATTTTTGAGATAGTTTTTTCTGGGCTGGTTTCCACAGGTAATATATTGAATTTAATATATATATATATATATATATATATATATATATATATATAGACTGGCTGTAGTAAAGACTATTGAATTTCTAAACAAAAAGAAAAATAGCATCGGAATAATTTGTTTCAGACGTCAGAACATTCAACCCTATAGAGATAGAATATTACATTAACATCCATTTTGTCGCATTCGCCGGTGTGATTCACAATATCCTTTGCTTTATATTGCTGACTATAAATTCTGACCCATAAGAAATACGCAGATATTTTGCTAAGTGTATTCCGCTTTTTAAGTGCAAGTTAGTGTGAATAGATCTAAAGTTAATAAAATTGTTTGCATCCATAGCTTGCACGGAATGCTTGAGTTTCCATCAATGAATTCTGCTGTATACCAGATTCTTTGAATCCTTCTCTACCGTCATTTGTGTTCTTGTTTACTTTAGCCGTTACCAATGGCTCACAAAACCAAAAAATTAAACAGAGTTCTAAATTAGACTGAGTAATCTCGTTCAGATTGTTCTACTTATTTTTTCATATTATTGTTATCTCGATCAATGTTAACGGGAAATTTTAAGCATATATAAGACCAAACGAAATGCTTCAACCACTATCTCTAATACTCACATGTGTACACATAAAAATGTATGCAAAAACGCAAATATGTTTACGAAGCAGTGTGCTACTACTCATTTGCATGCGAAATTAAATTAATTCTGTAATTTCTTCCTTTTATATGTAACCATTCAAAAGCGACCAGTTTGGATGATTTCAGTCATTGGCAATCATATGTATATATTTATGCAATTGTAACTAGGTCTATATATATTTCAATGTGTAATGCTATCTATATTTATTTTGTTGTAGGAGGGCATTCTAGTGACTTCTCTTATGTGCATGAATATTCACTGCATATTACTGAATTCACCAATTCGCTTAAGGCACTCACCTAACCATGTATAACAGTGGTTTGATGGTTTAATCTTTTAAAGCTATGAAGAGGAATAGTGAAGATTATGATTAGAATTACGTTTTAAGCAAAATTGATGATATAATATTTAGTTTAAAATTACTTTAAAAGCCGAATAAGCCAGTTGCCTTAATATAGAAAAAGCGAGAAGGCAATATTAAGCATGAGGTAACAAAATTGTTCAAATATTACCGCTAATGATACAAATTAAAAAAAAATTTGATGCCTAACCAAAAGTAACTTTTGATATAGTAGGGCATTAGTAGCAACAGATGCTTTAAATAACAATAAGCAATCAAGCAGTCTAGGGTTTATTTAAATTTTAAGATCCAATGAATGTTGCGTATGGGTCTAACACATACTACCCTTTATTGAGATGGAATCAATCGTTAACAATATTTCATTATACGAAACCTCACAAATCATCATGGAAATTCGAAACACGTCATTTTGTGTGACTGACGGTAGTTGTGCTATGTTGTTCAACGATGAGTTGAATACAGTGAGCGTCTTGTTTACTTCAAGCTCGAAAACTTGATTTAAAGAATTGTTACTGCCATCCGCGCAATCATTGTTTGTTTAATTTCTTTTCCATTATACATATACGTGGCGAATGCTAAAGAGAGTTAATGTTCGTAACGGCATAGAAATGGCGCGGTCTATATTTATAGTCAAGTGCAATATATGCGTGACTACTAGAGGTGAGAGCCGCATATCTAATATTGCTTTACATATATATGCATTGTGGTTTCATCCTCGCCAGTCAGTTTTCCGTCGTACTCTAATGACGTTTATGGAAGACCGAAGCGCGTCAGTTTGTATGACTGACGGAAGATTTGGTATGCTGTTCGAGGACTATTTCAATACAATGGGATTGGTGCTTACTAGAAGCTCGCAAACGTAATTTAAAGAATTGTTAAAACCAATTGCGCAATCATTGATTGTTTCATTAAAACGCACACTGTGGAGTTAAGCGTATCTCTTGACAAGATTACAGTACTTACAATGCTATTTCCAATGAGTAAATTCCACATTTATGTAAATAATAATTATTTTTATTCAAATTAATTTACATTGATAATTTTTTGCACATTGTTATATATATATATTTTTTTAATTTCTACACAATTGGGTCTAAACATAAGCAGCAAATAATGTAAAACAGTAAACAGACAATATCATTTTTGGTTTTGCATCTGAAAATACGTTTTTAATGCATGTACAATATATAAAAGACACACAATTACATATATATATGTATATATATATATATATATATATATAACGAACGTGAACGAGATTAAAAATTCACGTTCAGCTGACTTTAGTTTAACTCCTTCAGTTCATGTTTAAAACAGAAATTTTGTTACTGGGTTCACTTAACACTAATATATATTTGTATATATATATATACATATATATATACTCTCATATATATATATATATACATTTAATATATATATAGTTCTGCACTTATGCCGTATCACATTGATACTAGTTTTTGAATTAGATTATATATCATGAGTACCGCGAAATTTGATAACCGATATCAATTAAGGAGAGAGATTACGGATTTGCTGGAGTAACAGGTGTTCAGCAATAGTTGTAATTTGCAATTTTAGTGAACTTTAGCATACATTGAAATCCGTCGTGTTGGTACCATGTACCGATTCAGCAACCATAATGTTCGGAACATGTACTTTTCGGTGCCATAATGTTGGTTTCGAATACTGACATAATAGACATAGTGTTGGTACCCTTCACAGAAAGGGTATATATTTTATATATAGTGAGTCGGCTGTGAAGTGGCATTTTAAAAGAATTTATATAAAGATAACTTTACTGCTGCAGGTTTACATATTCCTACAGGAGATTGTACCGTCCTATTTCCCCACATTCCTCACTCAAACATATAGTGGTATAGGGCGTAAAACCGGCTCCAACTGATGAGTTGCCAGTGAGCATTAAACGAATGCGCAAGAAATTATACTTTCGTTTCATACAAACTTTCGTTTATCCTTCTTATCATATTTGAAATAATTTGTTACTAGGTCCGCAACACCTTATACACAAAGGCATATATATTTCTTATCCAAAACAAAAATATCTAACCGTTATACATTCAATTAAACGATGTTCTGATTACAGCGAAATCTGATAACTGACATCGATCAATGACAGAGTCGAGGGATTTGCTGGAGTAACACGTGTTCCTCACCAAAATAAATGGTTGTTATACGTCATAATACCTGCTCCTACTGAGGAGTGGACAGTAAGCACGAAACGATTGAGAACGAGATTAATCTTTCCGTTCAGGCTGCCTTTGGTTAACATTTCTAGTTATATTTGAACTTATCTGTTACTAGGTGCGCAACGCCTAACACAAAATTGCATATTTTTTAGTTCTCCGCTAAAAACAGTACCTAACTGATATAGGTAAATTTTTTTCTAGATGTATGAAATCTGGATATTCGTTTAATGTCAGCTAGTTTTCAATTTGTGCGAAGCATACCATCTGTTTAAAAAATTTGGATATTTATGTACTATGGATTTGAATTGTCCGGGTGTGCGTGTCCTGTCGTAAATTAACAGCTTAAGTCTCATGCCAACCCGTAGTATTTTCTTGATTCACGGCACATATTTTTCTTGCTTTTTTCCTTGTCCATCTGACTATATTGTTAGCTCTCTTTTTGCCAATGTTACATTCGGTAACCTTTGTAAAGATTGATTATTTTTTTGCAGAATATGCATGCTACTTCCCTTTATTCACGGCCACTAAATTGCTATTTTCTGATGAGATTTTAGAACATTCTACAAGGGATTTCTCTATTTCCAATTAATTTCTTCATAAGTATTGAAGAACTTTTATGACCTTGTTTTTTTAATGAATATGTTGTTAGTTTTTTGTGACTTGTTTAATTTTTTAGATTTTATGATCAGTAATTTATAATTTGCAGATGGTGCTACTATTCTCTAGATTAATGTTCGGGGCACACATTGCTATATAACTACAAACTGTGTGTTGTTTGTAGCTGGGATGGCGCAGTGTATATAGCCGCAGTCTCCGAGGCATTTGTACCTTGGTTCGTGTCCCTTACGTAGCAAATTCGCAATAAGTTCGAAACAGGTCCACTGGATGAATTCTCAATTCTCCGCGATTTCCGCTTGCGGGTTATTGCTTTGTACTCCCAGTTTTCGAAAGATCCGATAGATCCTCATTTCCAAAAACGCATCGAGATGGTCTTCCTGTTGGCTGGGTGTGGATTCGTCGCTTTCTTCCGAAGGCTTCAAGATTGGTCATATTAGCGACTGGAAATGAGGTAAGACGAAATATTTATGTATAAAATTTTCTGTTCTACCGCCATGTTTTAGGTTTAAAGTTTCTTACCTGTTGGATAATTAGAGAAAATTCTCTTAAGCTTAAGTTTTGTTTACAGTTGATAAGAATATCGATTAATAAATAAATAAAAGTTTATTTGATCTGATAAGAGAATAGACTAAAATAAGATCTATATTACTAGCAAAATTACACATGTTAGACATTAATTACATTGAAAAGTTACAGACAAAGCGAGGGATAAAGAAATTAAAAACAAGTTAGACTGAGACAAGAGAACAAATTCGCTAACCTTGGATTTTATTGCCCTTTGAGGAATAAGCAAATAGATTCTGCCATGTCTTAACCTTTGGTTAATTTAACGTCAATAGATCTCAAGAAAAACTAGAAACAAATTCTTTAACTTGGACTTAACACTGCAATCACTACGCTGTTAAGAATGAAATAATTACGGATACAGTAATGTTTGCCCAATTCCTCCCATGTTAGGAAAAAACTATGTTTGTAATGGATGTGTCCAAAGTAATGTGTCATTGCATAAAAAGGAGAGGTGAAAAGATAATTATGATTTCAAATTCTTAAGAGCGGAATTATTATCAAACAAATAAATCTGTCTTAAGGTGCATAAAGTTGGCGCAACAGTATTACTTATCCAGTCAAATTATGAAGATAACATGCATGAGCAACTAACTAATCTCGAGATTTAGAAAAAATAAATTAAGACCAAATGGATAAGTTGTAAGACTATAAACTATCAATGATTGAGTCGAATGAGTTAGATTCAGGACTTTGGAATTCATTAATTCAACTGGATACAGTGCCTCCGAGATTTTATGGTTTAGCGAAAAATCATAAACAACGTAATCCACTTAAATTGCTTGTAAATGTTCAAAACTCACCAACTTGTAGAATGTCTAAATTTCTATGCAACAGAATTCGAAGAAGAGTCATAGAATGGTAAGCCTGGATGCAGTGTCGATCTATACTATTTTCCTTGCGCAAGCAGCATTATAAAGTGTGAAACGTTGCCTAACAGAGTTTCCAGAGATAATGGAAGGTTGTAAAATGACTTTGAGAAGAATTCTGGAAATTTTAAAATTGTTTTATGCCCTCTGCCTACTTTATGTGAAGAAAATAATTTTATGATCAATTTAAGGGAATCCCTCTGAGACAACCATTATCTGTACCGGTCGCTTATATATTTATGTACTATTTTGAAAATAATCTGTTGTTAAAATCTCCTCTCAAGCCAAACTTGATTGTGAGATTCTTGGATGATATGTTTAAAATTTGAAATCATTAGGATCATTAGTTAGGTAAATTTCTCGAGTTAAAAAGCTAACTTGGAGAGTTAAAATTTACATTAGAAAAAGAGAATAATGATGAATTACCCTACCTGGTGGTTAAAATAAAGCGGAATGGACCCAGATTGGAAGGAGAATTTTAAGAACGATACTTACTCGGGAATCATCCCAAATTTCTTTTTATATAAAATATAAATAGGCATTCTTAATCCATGAAAGTAAGGAGTCTAATAATAGTTGATTTGGAATATTGAGATAAGTAATTAATGAGACAAAAGGGTTAATGAGATTTGAAGGTAAAATAAAAAAACAAATGACAAATAAAAGAGAACTAGAAAAACGCAAAATTTTCATATTACCTTATTCTAAATTGAGCCGAAATTTTCGAATAACAGCAATTAAATGCAATATCAAAACACATTTAAAAGTCACTTACTATAGCCAAAAAGCTAGCGAACCCCAACGTAAAAAAT
>JAQBSW010009564.1:0-28170 GCA_029291075.1 Eudiplozoon nipponicum
CCATAGCATCCGTTGCAAAAGTAACATGTCCTGGGGATGTGGACCTGGCAGATGAATTTGGGGGAGAGGTTGCGTTATATGGAGGCTTTGCGCGGCGTGGTCGGCCGCGATGACGTGGTAAAGCTTGAGACTGTGGGGGGGGACTGGTTGTGTAATAAGTGCTATAGGTGAAAGGAAGGCATTCAAATCGGGAGGATATCAGCAGGGGTGGACTGGAGGTAGGGGCGTCGCCAACGTGAAGTGAGCGACTTTTCTTTGGATTGCTCCAGCCCGGAAAGACGTGATTAGCTGCAGGAGAGAGAGGTTGAGGGGTCTGAGTTTTCTCTAAAGTCCTCTTTAGTAGCGTGCAGTCACGATTTAATTTGACTTTACCGGATGATAAAAGGGGCGATTGCAGTTTTAGGTGACGAAGCTCACCGTCAGACAGTCTTTTGTACGAGGAGAGAATAATGGCGTGATCCTTTCCCGAAGAGATCTCTTTAAGATGTTAAAGTTATCCCCTATTTGACTGATGAGATCTGAGGCCAGATCTTCCTTTGCGAGAGGGGGAGCAAGGAGACCATAAAAAGAGGATTCTCTTGTGATCTCGTAGGGCAACCTCTCTAGCTACACTATTCAAAAACGCATCAGCTTGATGTAATAGATGGGGCTGTACGGTGGAGATGGAAAGGTTGCCAGTCAGTGCTTCAAGTGGTTTTGTGATATCCGCCATTTGCTGCTGGTGGCCAGTAAGTTTGGAGACACGTTTTTGAGTGAGCATCGAGGATATGGGGGCTGGCAATGAAATCTGGTTCATGGTGGAGTGAGATAGAAGAGCAGATAGGGCGTAGATTACGATAAAAGAGAGGAAAAGAATGGGTATTAATGAGAGAAAAAGAATGGGTAATAAAATGTAAATAAAAAACGGGAGAATCGGGTGAGCTAGGAAAAAAGCCTTGATAACTGAAGGCAAATTCCAATAAAATGTGTAAGTAAATTCCAGGTGGATCCTAGAGATGATATCAGACAAGAAATCCCGAGAATCTAAAAATAAAAACAAAAAAAACCCGATATCCTTTTAAATTAGAGTTGTTGGAAACAGCAAGCACGCCCACTCAGGTCGTTGCGTTCTAACCGACATACTACTTATCTAAATGAGACTAATTGCACATATTTATGTGATGTGATATCTTTTTATATTGTAAATGTTCCAATGTTATTATCTGATGGAACATGTGTGGTTTGAATCCAAATAAAGATATTTTATTCTATTCTATTCTACTTTTCTTTTCAATTATCTTAAATTTCGTTACTAGTTCTTTTCAAGGTGTTTTTAATAAAAGTTCGCTTAAAGTTATGTAGCATCTAACGAGTATGCCTAAGCAATGCTGTATCCGATTTTGTGAGTGAAGAACTGTAGAATAATTTTATTTATTGATAAATTGGGGCTCGTTGTTTGTTCTCGTTACTTTAAACATCATTCTGTTTCATTAACTTTTAAGGCGGAGTTTAAAACTTATTATGTGAGAAATGTTGTCATTGTTCTAATTTATGCTTAATTTATAACAGTACATCATTCATGCAATTTTATTCGATGCTATGTAATTAAATTATATTTACGACTGATTATGTTCATGTTAGGATGTTTAATGGACTTTTTAATTCATAGACGTAGTTGCCTCTGTTGCGAAATGTCTAAGTTTGGAGCTATATAGCCGTTATTTATAGAATATTTTAACTATAAATATCAGCTATCCACTCTTTATATTATTGTAAAAGAATTATAAATATTTTTATATCAAAGAGGACTAAGGCGTTATTTCTCTCTTTTTAAACATTATTAAATAAGTTTAAATGTAGCTACTGCAGTAATAATATTATCAATAATAAATTTTGTCGCAAGGAAGGTCGTCTGAAGATATCATTATAGGTCTAAATATGGATAAAAAGTATATTTTGTAGTTTTGTTACTTATGGTTGTTATTTCATCGTTATAATTTAAACAATCCAACAATATTATATCTCTAAATAGCGACTGATTGGAATACTATATCCTTTAACACTAAATTCTCATTGTTCTATGTAGTTAAAGCCATCTTAAACAAATGGAAAATTTTGGTGATAAGAAATAGTAAATAACGTTGTTTCTTTATGCATGTTTCTAAATCGACTATCGAGCGTCATCGTTAATACTTATAATGAACGTATATACAATATTTATAAATTGAATTGAGTAACGTTTACTTTATTAAAAGGTGAAAGAATATAATATTAACATGTTTAGAATTAAAAGTGGAAATTTAATTTTGAAGGTCTTGGATTCACAAATAGGATATGCATATATCTACGTAGTGTTCTGTTACAACCAGCAAGCGATATTCTTCTTACCCAACTTGTACCATCCCCTTTGCTATATATACAATACTTTCGTTCGTACGCGCATCTATTAAGATTTCATGGAAATAACGTTCCATTCAGGACCGATTGTGAAGGCGTATAGGAAGTAAAAGACAATGAATAAGCAAAATCAATATTATCCACAAGTTTATTTGACAGGCAAAAGGGTGTTAGATAATGTTTATATATGCAACTATGTATTAGATGCTGCGACCTAGTAACAAATTTGTTCACTTTTGACCTGAAGGATAAACTAAAGTCCGCGTACACAGAAGGAATAATCTCATGTGCATATTCATTTCGTGCTTACTGGCGACTTATCAATAGAAGCCGGAATTACGCCATATTATCATTATATATTTGGGTGAGGAATGTGGGACAATTGGACGATACAATCTCCTATACGAATGTGTATACCAGCAGTAGTGGAGGCCATATAAGGCCTTCGACAATGCGCATTGCTGGATCTTTTATAGTAACATTCATATAGGAGATTGTATCGTTCAAATATCCCACATTCCTCACCCATATATATATATATATATATATATATATATATATATATATATATATATATATATATATAGTGAATATAGGATGTAATACTTGCTTCTTCTGATATGTCGCCAGTAACCAGTTAAAGGGTGAATTAGAATTTAAACATTTATATTTGTTGGTTGAGCATGCGTGCAGACTGATGATCATTTTCGCAAAGCGTGCATGATAAAGAAGCGTATTGAGTTTTAATTTCATATTTATCTTTAATTTAGGATATAATTAAGCGGAGTTGGTTTTATTTGTAAAATCCAGATTAAGAGAAACTAAATTTCGAAAGCATTACGAAATAAGTCTGATTCTGTGTATATTTGCGTTTTTTGCAAAATAGGTTTGTTTATCTTTGCAATCAATTAAAGTAATCTGCGATCGAAATTACATTTGGAAGTACTTAACGTTATTGCTTATTAAGATTAAGCATACCTCATTCAATCAAGAATGCGTTGATTCAGCAGTATGTAGAAATCAAGACTACGCTCGCAAATGTGCTTTTGACATATTCGTATGGTTGCAAGATTATTGGGAATTTATGGTAATAATAGCTAGATATGTATTTGGCAAACGAAGCCATCTGGCTCGAAAATTGAAAAGATCCAGGTAAACATAAAATTTATGCGTGTGTATGTATATACATGTTTGTCTGTAACTATCAATTATAGAATGCTAATAATTGCAATTGAAACGACACAACGTGTAAGAAAATTACTGTTACGAACATTTTACATTGTTCTCGTGTAGTTGGCTGTAGCTAGGATGATATTGAGTAGAATATGTTTCGTTCAAGCATATCTGAATTCTGATTTCTCTACAGGAATTAAAAACAAATGTTTTCTTATGTATAGCACGTGTGTCAAGCAATGCAAGAATTGTTTTTGTTAAAATGATTTAAAAAATGAAATTGAAATTTATAAAATAACATGTTGAAGTCTGGTTGTTCTTTCTAAGCAGGAGAGTCCTTTTAATAAAATAATGAAATCGATTTATTATAATGAGCAAAATTGTACTGCCGTCTACCCGATTACTTAAAATGTTAAAATTGATGTTTTAAACGATAAATGTTACACCACTAAATTCTATATCCTAACTGTTTGATAAATTAACGACTAGAGGCTGCGCGGATGTGCCCAGGTTCAAGCTCTGTCTGCGGCAAATTCTGGTCAGTAAGTAAAGAGCTCCCAATAAGAACGAAACCGGTCTACTAGATGAATTATCTTCTCCACACTATATAATTCTTAGTTTATACTGAAAAATGTGTGTGTACATAATGGATCAAGTGTTTATATCAAGATCACAAGCTTGATTAAATTAACTATATGATAAATAGTTTTTTCGTTTGCCAAAAATGTCAACATGCTGTTTTGACTGAAACAAAGAAAACAGACCATATAGCTTCTTAAACGACTAAAATTATTTTTAAAACGCAGTTTTTATTTGTTAAGTTTTTCGAAGATAGTTACTCATTGAAGTAAATAATTCTTATCCTAAAGCCAATTGATATATGTTTTGTAAATAGTTTAGTTAAATATTATCAGATGCTAGTGACGCAAATTTTTAATGAATGGTTTGTATAAAAAGTAGCATTTTACAAGTCAAACATGTGACTTAAACATATTGAATTATAGAAAATATGTAGTTTAAAGCTCCTCTGTCTCCAAATCTGCTTTAATATCTGTAAGTAGAGGTTAACCACCTCTAGGCCTTTGTCACGAAATATTCATTCTACTAAGGTGAACTAACCTAGTGAAATTAATCATTTAAAAAAAATTTAATTTGAAGTTGAATGCGATACTTATTTTCAAATGTGGCTGAGTTTATATTGCATTCGGACGTAATGATTTGAGAACCACTACGCGGACGCCTTTATTTTGGAGATGTATTCTAATTGTGCAATAGACATTTTACCATAACATTGATTAATTGTGTTTTACGTGAGTGAGAGGAACACATTCTAGCTTCTTTTAGTTTTGAATTTGTGCTTTAAAAATTAGATTTAAAATAATCTGTTAATAATTTTTTCTAAATATTACTGAAATGTGTTAAATGCTATCATTAATTTAATAAAATTTGATATTTTCTTTTGAAATGTCTAGTTGATTTTAGCTTCATCATTAAATGATCTCCAATTTTATAGAAATAATAATTAAAATTACAAGTAATTTATTTTGATTTAACAAATTATGCTTCTAACTTTGCGCATACAATTCGTTTTTATTTGATGATTTCACATATCTTATATTATTCTTTGCATCAAATTCATGGCAATATTAAGAAAATTGAGACTACTTATTATCGTACTTTAATTTATTGCTATTTGTGATTGAATATTTAAATTTATTTTTAGGGCTGATAGCGGGACAATTAATGGAACGGAAGAAAATGGGCCGACCAGTAACCTTCCACCTCCTTCTCAGGGACCCAACAAGCGTCTGCAGCAAACGCAGGCACAAGTTGACGAAGTTGTTGACATAATGAGAGTGAACATGGAGAAAGTAATAGAAAGAGATGCAAAACTTAGCAGTTTAGATGATCGTGCAGGTATACTCCTGTTAAAATATATTTTTGTTTTCTTTTCATAGTGAACAATTTATCGTTAATTTAAAATCTATCGACTTTGTGCGATTTTATCTACAATTCTCTCTTTTCAAAAATATATTTAATGTTTTAGGCGCTCTCATTTGCATATGGAAACGTTATCGCCTAAAAATTATTAGTTTTAAACACTTTAACTTTGATCGTGTAATATTTGTCATGTTGAGATATTTTATTTATCTGTAACTGACAACTGATATAAATTTTCATTTTAAATCGTCTCTTGCATTGATTACGTATTTTTGTCTTTTAATTGTTTTGATTTATGTACGTAAATGAAAGTAAGATTATTTATTGAACTTTTCGGGTTTCTGAATGGTCGTTATTCATTATACAAATAAATCTATATTAGTTTAAGTGGTTTTCTGTATCGATAGAAGATTTGTATTTTGCTAATCTTGCTGCACTCTGCAGTTTTATATATTTATGTCTCCGGGGACGACGATTTTCTGACGATACCTATTCACTATGTCTTTGCGATTTTGATTCACTAATTGGTTGTTTATAACTCTTCTCTCAATGTTCATAAACGGTTTTACATGAAAAATTATTCTTTTGTGGTGTATTCTCAGTTACATCACCGCGAAATATATTTAATATTGTTATTGTAATTCAGATGAAAAATCGAGAAAGAATCTTATAATTAATCTATTCTTATTTTTGCTGCCTTTTCTTTATAAAATCTCATTCTAATGTATTCTTTTGTACGTCCCCATTTTTAGGTTGGCTTTATATATTGACACATGAACTGTGCCAGTCTCATCAACGTTATCAGCGTTATAGAATTTGCTTGCAACCATAACAAAAACTTCTAAATAATCCTACTTTTAATATGCATCTTGTTTCTTTTAATTGGTGAAACATATTGCCTTCCTTTATGGAAAAATGTATTATTCTTATTTGGTATATATTACTATTACATTTAATTTGCATTTTTTTCAATTTGTTTGTGATATGGTGGCTCTTTACTAGACTGTCGATAAATTTGCTTCTTGTACCTCATTAAAAAAGAATTCCTATTGAGATAATAAGTCAAATTCAGTCCGTGTTTCTTGTATTCTGGCCTAGTTCTATAATTTTTAACTCTGCTTACCACCGGTGGTTTTGATATCTAAATCGAAAAGGGTAACAAGTGGAGTTCCACAGGGATCAAGTTTGGGGCCAATTTTATTTAAAATTGTATTTGCACATTTGGAAACTAAAATCCCTAACGGTCGAGTTTGCAAATTCGCTGATGATTTAAAAATAATCTTTCCAATTGATCCAAAAAATGTCGAATTCTCCAAAAATAATGTGACACTAGATTTGTATGATTTAAATTGATGTTTGTAAACACTAGGGCTGAGAATAAACAGTAAAAAGACGAGAGCTTTAAAAATAGGTAACAGAACAGAATTTAATTATGCTTATTTTCATGATGCTGAGATTAATGATGTTTTTGAGATTAAACTTATGCAAGAAATTAAGGATTTAAGCATAAATATTCATTGTACGGCTTCTGCTGAGAGACATATTGAAAGGATAGTAGGCAGTGCCAAGAACAGATGGGCATTACTAAATAAAAGTATTATATAGCATGAAATAAAATTTAAAATGTTTATAATATGGATTAGACCGATACTAGAATATGCTGCCGCTACTTGGAATCCTTTAACAAAGGGTTTGTCTAATAAGATAGAAACTGTACAAAGAAAAGATTTGAAACAAATTAGTCCTATCTCCTGCACTATATACGCCACTAGATTACAGTTTGTATCACTGCATCCTTTATGGTTTCGGAGAATGAGCTATTGCATAAAAGTTTTCCATTTGAACCAGTGGTCTGGTGCCTATATGAATCCCATAAGAAAGAGTCATGAAATTGGAACTAGATCTGGTCATTTTGCAATATCTCCACCATTGGTGGGGAATGTTGCGAGCAAGCTATTCTCTTTCAAAAATTTACAAAATTTACAATCAATTGTCAAAGGGGCTTAGAGAAACGCCTCCATCTAAAATGTCTCTTAAATTTTTATCTACCGAACTAGAAAAAGTGTTCAATCCTGCTTATATTTTTTATTTTGATTATGATAATACTTTCTCGTGGTTAAATAAAAGACAGGATTAATTGTTTTTCAGCAACATAATTTTTCGAGATTCTATCTTCAAATTTTGTATTATTAAAACTGAAATGTTATGCATTATACCATCTTGTTAATCAACAATGCATACAATCAATTATTAGTCATGGTTCCCTTTTTTCTTACAAAATGTTATACTCGAATTATACCTTAAATTTTTCTAATTTTGATGAAGAATCTATCACTCTTTACAGCTGAACTTTCTGATGCTGATAAATTGTGCAGTACAACTAATTGCACATATATATGTGATGTGATATCTTATTATATTGTACATTTTCTAATTTTATTATTTGATGAAAACCCTGTGGTTTGAATCCAAATAAAGATATTCTATTCTATTCTCTTCTATTCACATCGTTTCAGTCTTGCCTAACGCATAATTTTACTTAAAATTTGACGTGTACAAAATTCACTGTTTACTAGCATGTTTGGACGAGAATGTTTTTTGTGCCAGAAACAACTTAGAAATTGATTACGGATAAATTACTTTATTTGTCTCCCAATTCACAAAGCCGATCACTTTTTTCAATTTAACAATAATTGATTGCGCGGGTGGTGGTAACAATTATTTAAATCAAGTTTGCGAGCTTGAAGTAAACACCAATCCCATTGTATTTAACCAGTCATCGAACATTATAACAAAACTAACGCCAGTCGCAACGCACTGACGCGTTCGATAACTCTATCATCATCATCATCATCATCATCATCATCATCATCATCATCATCATCATCAGAGTACGACGGCAAACTGACTAGCGAGGATCAAACCGCATTGCATATATATGGAAAGCAAAATTAGATATGCGGTTTGATCCTCGCTAGTCAGTTTGCCGTCGTACACTGATGATGACCATAGATGGTCGAAATGCGTCAATACGTGCGACTGGCAGTAGTTTTGTTATGCTGTTCGTCGACTAATTGTTATTATAATACCGATCAGGCTTAACGCAATCGGAAACCTTCAACGAGGTTGTGACCCAACCCGGTTGCTCATGCTGATTTTGGCTTCTTTTGAAATAATGTGTTACTAAGTATGCAATAATCAATACGTAATTTTATATATATATATATATATATATGTTCATTGCAAGAAATAATATACAAATATGATATTTTATTTGCTGATCATCGCATTACCACGAAATGTGTTTACTAATATAGATCGAGGCCGGAATATAAGGCTTTTCTGGAGAAGTAGATGTTCAGAATGGTTTGTAATCTGCATTTTGGTAACTATTGGCTAATCTCGAATTATTAGATACTGTTTTTGGTGGAGAACTAATATATATATATATATATATATATATATATATATATATATATATATATGCGATTATGTATTAGGTGTTGCGTAACTGGTAACAAATTAGTTCAATTATGACCAGGAGGATAAATCAAAGACAGAATGAACGAAAGGTGTAATCTGACGTGCACATTCGTTTCGTGCTTACTGGCGACTCATCAGTAGGAGCCAGTAATACGCCCTTTAACGACTATATATTTGGTTGAGGAATGAGGGAAAATAGGACGGTACTGCTTCACTACTGCAGATTTTCACATTAGTCAATGTGGTCGAGAATGCTAGAGGTGAGAGCCGCATATCTAATTTTGCTTTCCATATATATATAACTATGTATTGAGGTTTGATTCTCGTTAGTTTGTCGTCGTACTCTGATGATGATCATGGAAGGTCGAAACGTGTCAGTACGTGTGACTGACTGTAGTTTTGCTTTGTTGTGTGACTGGTTAAATAAAGTGGAATTGGTGCTTACTTCAAGCTCGCAAACTTGATTTAAAGAAATAAATAGATTGATAGAAAGAAATATATGTCGATAAATAATTAGATAAATAGATATTTATGTTTATACATGTATACATATATATATGAGTAATTAATAACAAATAAACAGATAGAAATATGTAGATAAAAAGGGAGAGATGTAGACAGAAAGTTTGATAAATAGAAGGATAAATCGATGAACGGAAGTTTATATATATAATTAGAGTGAAGGAAAGAAGGCAGAAGAAAATAGATAGCTTGATAGATATATAGATAGATAGAGAAATAGATAGATGGACAGTCAGATATATATATATATATGTGCCTTCCCTACAATGTTTAGGCATCAATATTTTCTGCTTCCATTACTGTAATGCTAGTGCAATTTTTATGTCTTTGTGTAGTAACCCATTAACTTGTTTACTGTTTTTGTTAATTCTGTATGTTCGGTTACAACTACATTATTTCTATTCCAACTAATTACTTTTTATTTAAAAACAAATACATTCCAGATGACACTTATACTGGGCGGAATCGGGCTTCTCGTTGTTGTCGCAATTGGATGTAAGTGCTCACAAGATTACTTAAAAGTTTTTCTTTTGATAGTTAAAGGATTTAGAATGTCGCACGCATAAACGCATTGTCTATCTAGTATTATTTTATGCATTTCCTTTAATTTAAAATATTTTATTTACTTGCTTTCGTAACGTCGATAATATAAAACATTCATTTTGTGCTACTTAATTAATAATATTTTTGACTGAAAAGTTTTCAGTAAACCACTGGTTTTCGTAATCGCCTAAAAGAAGTCTATATAAGCATATCTTGTGTTGTATTCTTAAAACAAGACACAAATATTTTACCTTATTTTGCGGATCCTCAAAACAAAAAGCATTACGCCTGCATTTAGGAAGCTTCCATCAATACGTCATTGTGCTTGACTCGCGAGGAATCATCTAAATTCTGAAGTAATATTCTTTTATTCAGGCCAACTTTATGGTCTGTTGGACCAGTGTCAAAAACATTTAGTCAAGTTGAAGTATAAAAGGCTACACAAACGACAGCATAATCACAATTAACAACGACGGAAACTGCTGAATTGCAATCCGCACGCAGCGTTGTTATCAAGGAGAGTAGGCAACAATCATGATCAATTTGACATTATATACACACGGAGAAGAAATATTTCTACAAGTATGTATTAGGTGTTGCGCAACTAGTAACAAATTAGTTCAGTTGTGACCAGAAGGATAAACCAAAGGCAGATATGAACGGAAAGCACAATCTCATGTGCACATTCGTTTCGTGCTTACTGGCGACTCATCAGTAGGAGCCGGTATTACGCCCTTTAATCACTATAAGAAATATTTCTACACGCAATAGCAAAAAAAGCGGAAGCCGAATAAAAACGCATTCTATCTATAGAATAGTAATCCGATCTTTAGTGTTACGTGTCTATAACGGTGACAGACAAACTAACTAGAAAACAGACATAAACTCGCTGGCACATACTCTAATAATTCAGCACACAATTAACAACGAAGCTCTCGCAAAATTGCTGGAAATTAATAAAAATAAAATGCAAATAAAGTCAGAGTCTTATCTACTTAATCAAATGTAAACCCCTGATATACATAAATGAAGAAATGCATTTCCGTTTTTTACGTACATATTAAAAAATAAGCCAGGCAATTTCAAAATAATAGACATACTCGTGATTATCTAATATCATTTTCCAAACAGTATACTTCTTGAAATAATCACATTAATCATGATATTAAATAGTTTATGATGAACACGGATGCATCTAAAATAATCGAATTTGAAAAAGAAATAATTTATCTAGCTGAACAAGAACTCCCATTTGCTTTGTCTTCGTTGTGCTAGATTATTTATTTTTGCCTTGACGATGCCTAACGCACACGTGTGTTGATATATTTGTGTTAAAAATCAAGTTCATCTAGCAAATAAAATATAATTAAAACCTATACCAGAACCAGGCAACAAAGTTTCAAGAGATGCCGCTGAACGTAGAAAAATAAATGAATCAAAAAAGGAAAAATATACACGTTGTCCTTATTTAAGTCATACCGCTCTTTTTCGTTGAGATATAATCATTATTTTGGCCACTTTATAATAGTTTATTTATTCTTCTTAATAGGGTATTTCTTTGGCGGAAAGTAAGTTTTTCGTGCAGTGTTACATGTTGTTCATTGTTGTATCTTAATTATAACCAGTGTCTGACTGTCCTAAATTTTTTAAATAGAATTTGCTGCTTTCAAATAAAAACCGGAAGCGAAATAATACTCGCTAAAATTACTTGATCTATGTTTTGACTAAGGAATGAAGGTTCTCAGTTCCTCATTTTAGCGGAAAGATTTCAGTAACCACATCCTGTGTCCTACATTTTATTTAATCTTGGCACACGTTAGACTAATTACTATTTTCTTGCCATGTTGAACGGCATAATTAAGGGTGACTTCTTTAGTTAGTGAGGGGAGCACAAATAAAACAAATATACCATTAGTAAACTTATGTCAAGGCAAGTGGTAAAGAAATTACGTCACACAAATATATTAATATGAAATTTCATCTATACTTTAATAATGACTGGCTAATCTCACAACTATTGACGCTTCATTAGATAGGCTTACGTTGCGTATATACGTATATATATATATATATATATATATATATATATATATATATATATATATATAAATAATAATTAAGAAGAAAAAATACATTAATAACAAAGTGGATAATGGCTATTTATTTCGATATATAAATGGCCATTATCCACTTTGTTATTAATGTGTTTTTTCTTTCTAATTAGAAATATACTGTAATATTCGTAGGCAATGGACAAAATAAAGAATATATATATATATATATATATATATATATATAACTGGTAAGTATTCTGTTAAATAGAATTGCCAATGCTCGCTAATCCAAATGAATGTTAATTTAATCCTCACACGCGACTGCAAAGTTGGCGTATACTTACCATATGAAATGATGCAATCAAAGGTGACCTCTGTGGTTAAGAAAGAGAAAAATTAATACGAATGCAAAAGTTGTAAATGTCATGCCATTGTGAGTGATCAACCAGTCAATAAATTGAAAAGTTTACTTAAAATATTAAATAAAAATGAAGGCCAGACAAGAAAGCAACCCAACGTACTAATGGGCATTGTAATTAAATATGATAATCTAGGTAAAACCACATTAAAGGGTATAATAATATAAAAATTAAAAGATGAAGTTAGGAAGGATGGTAGTGGAAATAATTGAACAAATATTAATGTGTATAAACCCACTAATATGACAATCTTAATCTAATATTTTTATTTGTTATTAGAGCTAGTTTCAGATTCAAATTCATTCAGTTTTCTTTTCCAACATTTAATTTATGCTGTGTTTGATATCGAAACTAGTGATTTTTCCACTACTTTGTCATTTACTATATCATCTCTTAATTTTGTTTCAATAGAATCTAAAATCAACCTTATTGTACAGTTAGGGATACACGTCACTATGCGTCTAAATTTATTCCAGTTAATTGTGAATTCAGTCTCCATTGAATGACGGACAAGATCAGATCTAGTATCATGTCCATTTTTGCTTGCAGTTCTATCTTCTCTCTTATAACCTTCATTGGGCGTGTTTGGTTTTAACAAAATACGTAAGACTACAGTCTATGCATGATAGTTTATACACTCCTGATGTCTTTTAGAGTTTACTTTTTTCTGCTTGGATGTTTTATACTCAGGATAATGGACGCTCCTAATATTAGTCTTATACTGTATTACAATGCTATTGGTTTCACTTTTCGGTTTAGCTGTGAGTCCATTAATGACATGCCTTCTCTTTATCAGAAATTATTTGCTACAACGTGGGATTGAATTTTATTAGGACGTCCATCATTATTCCTGATCTGTGTTGTAGCTGACATTTTCCTCGACTTACTTTACATTTGGAAAGCATTTTATACGCAAACAAAAGGTGTCCCAATTGAACAGCTGTTTTCGGCACCGATTGCAAACATCTATTTGTATAATTCTGGAACTAATCTATTTGATATGACACACAAGAATCCTAAATTTATTCACGGTTCTTGGATGAGATACTCGTGATCAAGAACCATGGTGGTGATTATCTGGCTAATTTCAGTAAACGTAGCCAGTCATATATGCGAACTCCAATTTACGATTAATAGGTAATCACCGTTGCTTTATGTAAAAGTTTTTAGAAATGGTCAGCAATTAGAACGGAATGCTTATTTAGAAAGATGCCTTCTCTGGGATCCTTTTTAGTTTCAAATAAAATAGTCTGTATCGGATAAAAGCGGTATCTTAAATTCATTAATAAGTAGTCTTGATTTCCAGACATAAATTATAGAGAATTGGAATTTAATAGGATTGGAGAATTGTTTAGTACTAATGGTTATCCGCGTAAGTTAATAGAAACAGCATTCATGAACCAATTTATTCATAGCTGCGATCTTGATATAAACACCTGACTCATTAAGTACATTCATTTGTCAGTATAAACTAAGAATTGTATAGTGTAAAAAAGGCAATTCATCCAGTAGACCGGTTTCGTCCTTATTGGGAACTCATCACGTACTGGCCAGAATTTGCCGCAGACAGGGCTCGAACCTGGGCACGTCTGCTTCGGAATCTGGTGCTCTAACCACTGAGCCACCCTGCCGCACCCTACACACAATTTTCAGTTATATACTTACTAACGTAGACTCGGTTAGTTTTTTTTTCTTTTAGATGGAGCTCCTATCGCATCCATTTAGACGCCAACATCTAACTAACCATCCTCAATCTGTTATGTGCTATGTATGCCTCAAGTTTAGGAGTGAGATCCTCGTTCTCTATTTTCACTGCACTCTACATAATGTTAGAGAACTGATCCTCGTTGGCATTTTTTTTCTCGTGTGTTGACGATGATAATATGAGGTAACAATTTTTCAATGTGTGCCACAATTTATATTTAATTTGTGGCTCGTACAGATGTTTTGCCTTCACGATCAGTTATTCTGAAGCTTTTGCTACATTCACACAAATTACTCACTTGAACAACCATTAAATGCGCGGGTCTTGATAGCAATTATATATTTAAATCACGTGTGTGGGCATAAGATTAACAATAATACAGTTTTATGATCAGTCGCATAACAAAGTAATTCTTGGTTGTTTCTACGAAATTATGTATTTTGAACTTTCATGCCAATCATTATGACACCGTGGAAAATTAATAGCAGTTCTAACGTATTTTACTATTTGAATTACAAGCTATTTAACAGATTTGATTATTTTTGTTAAAATAAAGGTTTTTGGCTTGTAGAGGTGATTTTCGCAATATTCAATTAATTCATGCAGGTTTGTGTAGTGTATATGTCATACTATTACACAATGATTGATAGCACGGGTGGTGATAGCAATTTTTAAGTCAATTGTGCGAGCTTCATATAAACACCATTCCCATTGTTATGCAACTTGATAAATCCGGGGTTATGCTTAAAAGGTGGAAAATTTAAATATTTTGGTATTATCTCTTCTTTTTAGTTGTGCAATTAAGTTTATTTTCGTTCAATTTTATATCTTCTGTGCTCATTTCGGTAGCAAAAATAAATTAATAGGGAATCAACTAGTTTACTAAGTAATTAAAAATGTTAACATGAAAGCAGTCTATAGAAGAGAAATGAACATCATAAACTTAACTTATTTTCTTTCTAAACTTATGCATCCGCTTAAAGAATTTATGCACTCCGTGCTCTGGCCGTTTTCTGTTGGAGACCATTTAAATGCATTTGCATCTTGTATATGAATTCGTGTATGCATCATGAACACTTATTTTCCTACTAATACATTTAAAATAATGATAGGTGTGCTTCGTGAACATTCCTTCTGGGGAATTAGCATCGTTCCTTGGTGCATTGACACCTAAATGTGCGTCAATACCTCTCGTGGATGAAACGCAATAAAATCATGTGCATATAATGCTTATTCCTATCTGGTGAACTCATTTTGCTGATAGGTTCCAGCATATATTTTCTCTTGTCAGCGTCCTATGTGGCGATGTTATGCTATGCCGTTCTTAAATGGTCTTACTTAAAAGAAATTAAGGTTTTCTGCGAGCATATCGTAGAAAATCTGTCTCCGGGTGTATGTAATCGGACACAACAGGGGCGATGCCTCTGCGTTTGCGTTTTTGAACGTTCAGATACGGCTTTAGACTAACTCTTCTTCGCGTATGGAGCGATAACTTGGGAGAAGCACAACCGCAATTAAACGTGTGTTACGTGGTTGTTCCTTGACAATGAGGCATTCCTTTTTCCTGCAACATCCATGTGTTGGCTAGTATCTCTGCTTAGAGATGTGTAAACCATCGACTATTAGTATGAATTTTTGTTGTAGCTATTTACTTTCCTTAACTTTACTTTGCATGTTTTATTTTCTGTCTTTTTTATGCTCTATCACACAGTCCATGTTGTTTTGTACCATAGTTAACGTGAGCACACTGTTCAGTATCATTAAATTAAATTTATAAACACTATGTGAAACTTTATCTAGCCTACTGTTTTTATATACACGTATGTCAAAGACTTGTCAATCCCTTGATCGGGTTGAATTCTTCTTTTTTCAACTGAAAATGTGGTTCTATCACATCTTTGTCAATCCCTGTTTGTTTTTATTTCGAGTATAAAATCATTTGTTACATCATAAATTTTGTTTTCAATGTTGCTGGGCGCGTTGCTAGACTTATCAATTGTAGTTCTTTTCCATTTGGTGATGAATTGGTATTGGTGCTCTGTTTTCCACTGTTATCCACCTTCACTTAATATACTTTTGTACATCTCACCAAGTCGTGATATAGGAACGAGGTAAAGACGCTAATGTATCGAATTTTTAGTTGGGGTTTCCGGAAATTTATCTCTCATTACAACAAAGATTCTGTCTTATTCGAATGACTTTGCTACGCAACTTATCACAACCGATTTTTCTAGAAATTCACTCGTTTTTCTATTTGACTGTGTTCTTAATTAGATGTGCAAACTAATTGATGCTTCTTAGCCAGGATGTACAATAACTTGTCATAAAGATTTTTTGCAGAATATACTCACTTCCGGTTTGCCTTGTATTTCTAGCGTCAAACAAGTTGATTTTCTTTTCAAAAAATTGCTTTAAGTGACACACACACACAGGTTTATGTGTTTTACGTTACGTCCTCGTTGGTTTACTGCTATATTCGGTCGATTTGATTAGGCCAAGCTTGTCTGTTTACTTTGCTCTTTATGTATTTAAGTTTATTTGACGCTCCAATCCATTTTTCTTTATTCGCGCTGACGTTTAAGCTGAATTTATCACTTATATTGACTGTCCTGTAATTTATTGTAAAGTTTTATGCACCAGATGGTATCAAAAATTTGACAAACAGTACATCTTTTATGTGTTGGAAATTTATCTCCATATTCTGATGCCTATACATACGATAATTTAATTATTTTAGTATAAATTCATTAATGGACGACATTTCAAAGTGTTGTTATTATTGGGATTTTTTGTTGTAGCTACTAAATGAGTATATTACTGAAGTAAATGATCCGAAGTGCTCTATTAAAATATTAAGGAAAGCGCTTGATGTTTTCACAAATTTCAAGCAAATGAACGTTTGACTTCTAATTACCTTAAATTTCTTACTCTGTACTGTGTTCATAGGTATCACGAATGTTCACGTTAACTGTTCTTAATACCCGGTTACTTATTTATTTAAAAAAAGCTTAATAAGTCATGTTATTTATTACGGTACTGTTGGCGTTTTAATAGGGGTTAGTTGCATGACGTTTATCCTATTGTAGGCTTCAAATTTTGTGAATCCCTCTACGCAAGCACAATGCAAATCTTTCAGAATGAGAATGTGATCTGCAGTTCATTTTCAGCTTCGCGTATTGAGATGGATACCAAAGATTTTATACTACTATGATATCTACCGACTTCCGAACCCACGAAGGTCGAGTCAATTGTATTCTTAGTTACTTCCTATCGAAGAAGTTGCGCTTAGTTTTATGATTTTCTTAAACTTTCATTCTTTTAATAGATGGTCTTCCAGAAGACTAACTGTAATTTTACAGCACATTTAATCTGTACGTTGAATTCTACGAGAGAATGGTCCCATATGTTGGCTATTTGCTGTTGCGTAGGTCCATTAACGTTGGTCATATTGAACATTTTCTAACTATTCTCCTTTGACTTTGAAGCCACACATTGAATAGTTCTGCTCTTATGGTCTTTCCTTAAGGTATGCACTGCCTGATGGTGCACTTTTAGATTATGTCATTACTCGATTATTTTGAAAAATATATAGCGATATTTGGTGTCATTAGATTTAGATTATCCATAACCCAGGGTTTCATTTCTTGGATAAATATTATGCAAATCATGGCTTAAGAAACTATCAGGTGTATCAAATTAACTACTTACTAATGTTGTACAAAGAAATTGCTCCATAGCAGGTAAAATTTAAATTGTGCGCCAAATGTTGTTTGAATTGGAACTTATTTCTTGCTGAAACATTTCATATTTCATTTGTAGATATTGTTACACACATTTAATTATATCTCTACAATTATACAACTTAAGCGTTTTAAGTGTTCAATTTGTTTTTTTCCGCTACGATTTTGTTTTTCATATTTAATTAAAGTGTATGGAGTTTGATATCGGAATGATGCCTCTATAATTAATACAGAGCTATTACTTAAGCCGAGCATAATTTGCAGTATGTCGGATTAAATAAGGCATCAGTACTCGAGTAGATTCACCGACCCGCTTAATTCTGAAGAATCCCTAGGTAATATATGAAACATAGAGAGTTTGCGAGAAGGCTAGTTATACAACTCCATCAATAGAATTCTCTTAAGTATTTCTGATTTTGGTTCTCCGTGTAGCAATGATGGTTTACGTGCTTCTTGCCTTGATATCAGTACCATATCAGCTCAACAACTTTGACATTTTGACTTAGAAAATAAGTCCGCTAAAGTAAATACCAGCTGCTTATGACATAATTAAGAATATATATATATATATATATATATATATATATATATATATATATATATATATATATATATATACTTGACCAATCAGACTGTCGGGAGGTTGTATTTTCTAATATAGGTAAAATACATTATGTCAATTCCATTAGCCGTCTATTTAATAAAGCTGGTCTAAATTAGAGCAATAATTTTTTGAAATTTGATTGTGGAGTCTCAGCTTCATATTTTCCAATGCCGCGTTTTGCGTACGCGGGTTGTAGCTCAGCACCGACAGTTTCACAAAGATCCGATTGATCACAATTTCCATTTCGGTTTTGTCTTCGATCGGGCTAAGTTTGTATTCTTCCCAATGGAAATGCGATTCTATCACAAACAAAGATTTGATAGTATGTATTATGTTTTGCGAACCTAGTAACAAATTAGTTCAGTTGTGACCAGAAGGATAAACCAAAGGCAGCATGAACGGAAAGTATAATCTCATGCACATTCGTTTCGTGCTTTTTGGCGACTCATCAGTAGGAGCCGGTATTACGCCCTTTAACCACTATATATTCGGTAGAAGAATGTGGAATAATAGGACGGTACAATCCTTCTGGTCACAACTGAACTAATTTGTTACTAGGTTCGCAAAACCTAATACATACTTGCATATATATTAGTTCTTCGCAACAAACAGTATTTAACTGTAAAGATTTGATAGAACCGCATTTCCATTGGGACGAATACAAACCCAGCCCGATCGAAGACAAAACGAAATTGGAAATTGTGATCAATCGGATCTTTGTGAAACTGTAGGTGTAGAGCAATATTATTAGAAAGAATGTATTCTCAAGTCATGGTACTGCGAGGAATCGAGTAGTGAGAGAAGTGATTTCTTCTACCATGTCAGGTAATTAACAGACGGTGCTAAATGCTTGTGCAGAGTTTCCTTTCAGTCAGTTGTTATTGCCATCCAATTACCCGATTTATAGAGTTATCATTTACAATTGAATTTATTCGTTTTATAAGTAGAGGCAGTCCACTGCAAAATTGCAGCTGACAGGTTGACATTCACTTATCCCTTTGTGCACCAAAATAGCCGAACATGTTTAGTAAGAAAGTCAGTTTCTGATGCACGATTCGCTGCATTCCGATACACTCATAAAGGCTGCATGTACACCTTGCCCGAACGTTTATCTCGATTTAGTGGTCGCCATTAGTTACAATTCTTCATTTTAAATGCTCACTTGATGTTATGCATTGTCGTGGTGCTCTAGGAAAGCGGCACCCGAACCCGCTGCAGCGCCTGTCGCACCGGCACAAGTTCCAGCCTATCAGTTGCAGCCTGGTCAGCAGGCGCCACCTCCTGGTGTTGTCGAGTCGGGAGCTGTTCAAGCACCGGCACAGGCACAGAGACGGCGACGTAGAGGCACTGAGTGGCATGGCTTCAAGTCGCAGGTGGCCGATTCAGCAGTAAAGCATTAGTTGTTTCGTCGCGTTCTCAAATTTATCCAAACAACTGATTTTCACCGATCGAATTGACTAGTTTTTATGCCTTTTAGGTGTTTTATTTCCAATTCAGGCATTTGTTTACTGTTTGGTAGGCCTGTCTGCTTGTATGTGTATCCGCCATTTGCCTATTAACTTACAAGACATAGGCCTATGCTGATACCGTTGCAATTTTCCCAGATAATGCTTTGTATTTTATCTTTTTTTTCTTGGTTGTGAAACAACTATGGTGATAAACAAAAAACATGAATGTCGACCCAAATAACCTTTGCAATGCCTGTATCATACACACCTTCAAACCACATTTATTTCAAATTTGGAAACAGGTTTTATCTTCATACAATATACTGTTTTGGTGGTAGTGCTTTCAGTGGCGCGTAAATATTTTACCTGTCAACATCATTGGGCTCCTATATAAACTTTTTTCCAATTTCTGACTAAATCCTCTTTTTTGTAATATCTCATCACAATGAACTATAGCTACATTTTCAAATATAACATATTATAATGAATAAAAAGGTCACATTGTTGTGAGGCAACAGCTAATAATTTCAACGAAATTATACGTATGCTTTACTTTGGCCTACCTAAGAGTATTTAATTTACATTTTGCATAGTTTCGAAAATTGCGTTACACCACCTGCTTATGGAAGCGCTTTCTTTACCAAAGATGCTGCATTTTCTGCAAACTTGGCATTTCTTAATAATTATATATTCTGCATCTGATATATATATATATATATATATATATATATATATATATAACGTATTTGGTCTTTCTCATCAACATAGAACAAAATCTTATTACAGATTACATTCATGTTCAAATTTTTAGACGGCTAATAGCATACTTAAACATTCCCCGACATACAAACTTTTTTTTTTCTATTGTCAATTCAAATTCATTTTCTATACAGCTTTCTGGTTTGGTATATTTACAACTGACATATTTTTGGGTTGAAATTATCGACCGATATGCTTGCAAGTACCGATTATACGTACAATTATCCTGCATTATGTTAAAGTTTAATTATTGGCGTACTAATTAGCGCAGTTTACCATAGTTTGCATTCAAATTTGTTAATCATTTCGTCCATCACGCATGGTTGGTGGTGCTTTTAAAGGTTATTTGGTTAAGTCAAATTAAAGCCGATACACTGACGCTATGAATCAACAGTTAGCACATTTGAAGTCAGTGCTTAGCAAATGTTATTTATTTTAAGCAATTTTTAATCTTTGCTTATTATTCTATATTGTGAAATGCTTTTACAGCTTTGAGTTAAATATTTTCGACCTTTGATTTTGTTAGTTTTCATCAGTCATTTCATGCGTATTCCATGTAATTGTACTGCTATTTATGTTAATAAATTTACTTGATATAAAATTTTATATTCT
The DNA here is from genome assembly GCA_029291075.1 of Eudiplozoon nipponicum. Lineage (NCBI taxonomy): Eukaryota > Metazoa > Platyhelminthes > Monogenea > Mazocraeidea > Diplozoidae > Eudiplozoon > Eudiplozoon nipponicum. The sequence goes on from JAQBSW010009564.1 coordinate 21,380, forward strand.
ACTAACTCAGAAGCTTTAGGCGTGATCCGATCATGCGTATAGATAGAATTCGTTTTTATTTCGTTTTCCCATATTGAATCTTCACACTTTAATCCTTTTATATTCTAGCTAGGGAAATTCTCTCATTAATTGGTGGAATTGTATCATTTAGAAGCATTGTGTGGTAGTAAAATCCTGTTATAAAATCTGTTTAATTTTAAAGAAGAGATTTTTCAATATTATTATTAATTTCTGCCGTTTCTTTATAGAATTAATAATAATTCAACCATTAGGGTAAGTTTAATGTTTTGCTGAAATAATAGCTTTGATAAGGTAAATTTGTACTTTGATTGCCATTTTCACATCCAGTTTATCTTAGTATAAAATAGTCTTTCGCTCTAAGCCGTGGTCAAACGAATGGGTAAGTCAGTTTTCCGTAATGGGCTAGTTGTACTCTAACTGTTACAGCTGAGGTCTGCTTTATCTAAAATAATAGAAAAACTATTTGGATATTAAGAAGGCAACGTTACCGATCGCATGCATCTATTATTTGCTTGTTGCTCGTGTGTGTTTTCAAGATCCGTTTGAATCTTTTTGGTGTGTCATGACGAGTCGGTGTTCATGGATTTGACGAGAGTATTCATTTGGTTTGACGAAGTTAGAAATAACCTTTTCGTTGCAGCTAACAAGAACTGTAATGCTTATATTCTCGAACATACTAAGAAGTATATCTACAATTTATCATATCTATTTGTAGAAAGTACTATCCAATTAAGGCTTAAACGGGATAATGCGTAGTAGATCAGCTTGTGAATTGGGATAATTTACTCTAATAGTATCCATCGTTAGGTTGTAATGCAATGATCACATTTTAATACCGCTTTGGATGTTCTGCCTAAAAAAAGCAATTTCCGTTATTACAAGTAGACGATGTTCATTTCATGAACTGGATCTATAACCAATAATGCTAGTAGGAAATCTGTCAGGCTGCTTTAAATGCAAATTATTAATTTTGCGAATCAGAGTAGCCTGAAAGTACGAAATAACTAAGACGTCTACAAAACCCGTCTATTTGTCTTCAGATATCAGATGGTTGACTAACTTTCTGGTATAAATAAAAGAATAGTAATGCTTCAATATAAAATTTGCAGGTAGTACTCTCTTTTTGTTAAGAATATGATTGTTTCGAAAATTCTGGGTGGTGTTGTATGGTTATCCAGCACAGTGTTATGTAAAACGTTGTATTTTATCAGCCAATTGACAAACGATAATTTCATGTATAATTTTTTGTTCAGCCGTTTTTGGGTAAAATAATGTAAATTCAGAAACAATTAATGTATTCAAGCGTAACTGTATAATTAACTAGGCTTATAATATATATTTGAAAAAGGACCAGTTTTTGCCATATTATTACGAATGAAATTTCTGGTACGTTATATAATAAATTTATAAATATTGAAGCGGTAAAATTGATTTATGTCAATGCATTATGCAAAATCAACGACGAAGCAAAACGAAAACCTGCAGAAGAACACAAATAAGAGCAATTCACCAATTTACGTTCAATTCGTGCATCGATTTATTTTGTTCATTTAATTTCGGAATTGACTGCTTTCGTGGTACGCAGCTCCTTTCGTTTCTTGTCATTTAAAACTCCCAAATCTACACTCGATTTGGAGTAAATATTTGTGAACAATGTGTTCAGCAACTGGGGGAAACTTTTCAATTTTGCCGGCTTCTTATTTTGTGATTTACTTCTTTGTTAATCACCCGGCCCTATATACATGGCACACCAGGGCAAAATTTCATTTTGAAATTAAAAAATATATTTGACTTTCCCGATTTTGGGGAGATATTCATTTTCACTTTCAAGTAACAGCGATTCGTTATAAAAAATGGCTCCACGTTTTTATTGGGTACCCGACTACTTTGTATAGGTAAACTGACTTATATAGCCATTTGTCTAGTGCGGCTTGCTCATTTATTTTAATTTAAATCTCATCTTTACTTCAAGAAGTATATTTTGATTAATCCGTTCACTGTTAAATTAAATCAACGCAAGCTAGTCTTTTAAACTCCTAACAGTTTTGTTTCATCGATTTAAATAATTATGAATAAGACTTTTTTGAAATAACAGTTGCGATTGGATAATGAATGTTCTGTTCAGTCCATTTTCAGGTTAGAAATAAATTGCTCTTCAAACTATCTGTTTCCTGCCTAAGTGTAATTGCATCGAAGAAAGGCAATGCGTTAGAAGAATGATTTTCACAATTATTACTAAAACGAATATAATGGCTATTTATATATTTACACGAACATTGGTAGCGCGGGCGGTGATAGCATTTACTATAATTACAGTTGCGAACTTGATATAAACGCACCTGACCCATTAAGTATTTACATTTTGTCAGTGTAAACTAAGCGTCGTATAGTGTAGTGTGCGGTAGGGTGGCTCAGTAGTTATAGTCCCAGATTCCGAAGCAGACGTTGCCCAGGTTCGAGCTCTGTTCGCGGCAAATTCTGGCCAGTACGTGATGAGTTCCCAATACGGACGAAACCGGTCTACTGAATGAATTGCCTTTTCTACACTATACAATTCTTAATTTATACTGACAAGTGTATGTACTTAATGAGTCAGGTGTTTATATCAAGTTCGCAAACTTGATTATAGTAAATGAATAAGATGGCCGACAATAGTAATATCTGTAAGCATAAAATTAATTTCTGGATCTTCTTGAAGTATAATAAGGTTGCTTTCGACCCAGATCATAAATTTTTGACAGTATCTTTTATTAACGGTTGCAGTTATGATGCTGCTAGATATAAAGTACGAATGTCTGCTATAAAATTCGTATAGACCTCCCATTGTCACTTTCTCGTCTTGCGTAAAATATTGACCACTGAAATTGGATTTAATACATTTATAGAAACTATACTATAGTGAATAAATTTTTTTCCTCAATGAGTTTACAGAATAAATCAAGAATTTTTTCGATCGGGTTACTTGATAACACTATCGTGTTTTACAATGATATCATCTTATACTTGGAGTTATGGGATTCTCTTTCCTCACAAAATTAAAATAGTTGCAAGCACAGTTGTGTAATTGGGTGAATACGGCTTTTAGTTTGCGCGTCAGACTTTACTTCCAAACGTTTATCTTTACTTCTTTATGGAAAATGGGGATGGGGCAGTTGTTCTAGCCAATTGGGGTTTAATGTACCGATGATGAAGGTAATTATTCTACGGTACAAATACCAGACTATGGGTTTGATTTGGTTTCGAGATAATTAACCATGCGTTTGCCATACCAATAATCCTAAGACAAATGTTAAACTTTTGATTCTCAAGAGTGTCCCATACGAAAAAAATAAACTACCCTTGACACTTACTTACGTAATATTTTAGAACTAGCAAGCCACACCTTGTTTTATTCTCGTTGGTATTTTAATTTGAATGTTTTTAGTTATCTTATTCTAATGATCGACATTGATGCAAACAAAGTCTCCTGTGGATTTTTTTCTTTAAAAAACGCATTACGGTGTTCCAAACAAGGTTTTTCTGTAGGTAACATGTTTTCTTTCAATTTCTTGAGAACCAAAGAGCGCTTCTTAGAATAAAATCTAAGCAAAAAACACAACTACCATCGTAATTAGAATTCTATTGCAAAAAGTATGTAAAAGGAACAAGTAGCTGCTTTAATATTTCATAGATTATTTGAAACTTGCTCGATACTTTTCACTGTGTACGTCTTGCGTCACGTTCTGGTGTACCCATATCTAGTCGTAACTTTGCATTCCAACTCTTAAATTGCATGGTCATACGCAAAATAATAAACAAGCTTTAACGGTTATTATCCTTACTGGATGATCACGAAGAAAAAGCCTTCAGTCTTCGATGTCATTTGCGTATTGTCAGGGCCGGAATTGCGTTCTCCGTCAAATGCCGAGAAAGTTTGTTCCTGTTGCAGTGTTTAGGTGTATTCCTAGGCACTTCAGGCCGGCTCTGGTTGACTGGCTGGTGTTCCTTCGCTATTGTGTCGAAACCAGAGAGGTGAGTTGAATACAAAACATCTTCACTAGGAACCGGCGACCTAGTGTTCTTTTACAGTCCACATAAGGTTATATGGCAGTAAGACATTAGTCACTTTGGCTTTTGTATGACTGTGCATATTACTAATAATAATAATAATAGTAATAATAATAATAATAACAATAATAATAATAAAAATAGTAATAATAATAATAATAACAAATAATAATCATAATAATAATAACAATAATAATAATAAAAATAATAATAATAATAACAATAATAATTTTAGTAATAATAATAATAATTTTAAAAAAAAAAATAATGAATTATATTATTATTATTATTAGTAATAATAATACAAATAATAATAATAATAACAATAATAATAATAATAATAACAATAATAATAATAATAATAACAATAATAATATTAATATCAATAATAATAATAATAATAATAATAATACCAATAATAATGTAATAATAACAACAACAATAATAATATAACAATAATAATAATAATAACAATAATAACAACAATAATAATAATAATAACAATAATAATAATAATAATAAGTATTATATTAGCCAAGCAGCCGAGACAAACCAGGCTTCATGTCTTCATTTAAGTGTCGCTTTATTCCTGCAGTAAATTACCAGATTATACCAATGTTATTATAACATCACGGCCATTTTATATTCGTAATTTTTATCAGGTTCTACATCGGTAGCCTAAAGACATCATTTTCTTACAAATTTTAGCACCTATTTCAGACAGTAGGATCAGCATAATATTTTTCCTCAAACCGAAAAATTTTTTCCTAAACGTTTTGTTTTATATGTGTCCCAGATTACACGAACCAACAACCTTATTAAAATGGAAGTACGCTTTGTTTAACATGTCGTTGTCATCAATGTTTAAATTAGTAAAAATATTTACATTAATAATCTTAACTGCGTGTTTTAACGATTTAATGAGTGTGTCCTTTTCTTCGATACCATAGAATAAACACGACATGCCTGGTTTTAGTACTAACCATTATCCGTGTTCTGATATATAAAAGTAAAGGCTTTTCGCTGACAACTGTGTAGCAACTATGCGTAGTTCTTTTGCAGTATAAATTGTAAAAAGCAAGGATCGCGATGAATTGGATGTTCACAAAAAATTTTCCACAAATCAATAATTTATTAAACAACTTACATAAATATACTGCTAAAACCTCATGTATGTGACTTCTTAGAAATTGTGTAACAGGCATTTTAAATAATTCCAATATATATCAGATTATTAGATGTAAGATCAGCAGTTCCGATTTGCCTCACCCTATTTACATTACTCTTGGTTTAATCGTCGTAAATCTCTTTGCCGTTGTTTTATGATAATGACCACGATTGTACAAAACGCATTATTACATGAAGTTGACGATGGTTTAATTACTTTGTGTTATTTATTGCATGAAATGTGAATGCTGTTTAGCTCAATTCGACAAATAATAATCATTATATGCTCTGCTGTTCGGAATTTACTCAACTTTTTTATGCTTGCCTATGATTTTGGGATAAATTTTATTAAATCAAATACCACATCAGAAGTGATGAACCTAAATTTGCATAATATGTATAAATATCTATTTTCTAACTTACGATTGGTGCAAATTTTTTATGAACCTTTTAATGGACATTTGCTAGTGATTACAGTTAAATACTGTTTGTTGCGAAGAACTAATATATATGCAAGTATGTATTAGGTTTTGCGAACCTAGTAAAAAATTAGTTCAGTTGTGACCAGAAGGATAAACCAAAGGCAGCATGAACGGAAAGTATAATCTCATGCACATTCGTTTCGTGCTTACTGGCGACTCATCAGTAGGAGCCGGTATTACGCCCTTTAACCACTATATATTTGGTAGAAGAATGTGGAATAATAGGACGGTACAATCTCCTAGACGAATGTGTAAACCTGTAATAGTGAAGCTAACATAATCTAAAGTCAACGACAATGCGACTTCAATGCTAACTCACACTATATAATATATATATCGAGTCTGTAAAGGATACTAACACTATGGCTATTGTGTTAGTATATATATAAATATATAGTGGTTAAAGGGCGTAATACCAGCTCCTATTGATGATTCGCCAGTAAGCACGAAACGAATGTGCATGAGATTATACTTTCCGTTCATGCTGCCTTTGGTTTATCCTTCTGGTCATATCTGAACTAATTTGTTACTAGGTTCGCAAAATCTAATAAATATTTGCTAATGATTTTGACTTACTTCGTATAGTATGTCATATATTTCAAGTTCGTGGTGGTTCAGACGCACAGAAGAAACGCTCGTTTTGCTCGTCATATCATATTTACTTTTATTAGTACTGACCGATTATGCTTGGTCCTAAAATAACATCCAAATAATTCTCATGGTCGTAGTTGCTATCTTTGACATCAGTTTGAAAAAATGAAACGTGATATAACACGCTTGGCAAAAGTTTACGCTTTCTTTACACAGTATTCGCATATAAATTGACTTCTGTTTAGAAGTCATAAATAATGCATTTCTAGTCTGGCAGTTATGTAACCCTGTTACAAAATCATTATAACACTCTTTGCATGCTGAGTTGAGGTGCGCCAGAATCTTATGTCTATCACTTTGCCGTTGACTGTAGTGATCCAAAATATTTTATAATTTATAAAAAAATTATATTTGAGGTAACACTTCTTTAAAGATATCATTATCAACAATACATAGTTATAATTAAACGAACATTGGTTGCGC